>JAQJVL010003160.1:0-68024 GCA_035578905.1 Stictocephala bisonia | reverse complement strand
CTCTTTGTCCGAGTAACCTTGGAAACGCAATGAAAATTTTAATTTATGCAAAACATTTACAGTCACCTTATAAAACCAAAGTATACATACTAATAGTTATTTTCTAGAGTTTTGGAATTTTTAAATAATTTTCAAAGGGTTGCTTTTAGTTGTTGAACATGTTAATACCCAATTGCCCCCTACGGGAAAATGGGTACTAATTTTTTTTTTATGTTTATAACAGAACAACTGTTATTTTGTGTTTTAATATGCTTTTAACAATTATTTTAGGTTGGTATGACAACTGTGTATTTTACATTTAAGAAATTATAGCTTAGTACCCAATTGCCCCCATGTGGGAAATTGGGTACTAATTACCCTCATGTGAGAAATTTGCTACTATTTAATGCTATCAGTCCAGGAGAAAATAGAGGAAAAACAAAAAAGAAAAAGTTTTCTTTTAATAATGCAGCTTTAACTGAAGAAGATCTAATGAAACAAATGTTAGAAGAAGAGAAAGCTAGAGAAGCTAAAGAAAAAAAGAAGCAGATAAGGAAAAACATAAAAAAAGAAAAGGAAGAAACAAAAACCAAGGTCCCAAACGGACAAAAACCTATGGGAAAAGTTCAAAAGACGAAAAGAGTAAACTTAAAAAAGCTTTTTGGAAAACATAAAAGGCATAGGCCTAAACACCTTTTGGATGACTTTGAGTCAAGTTCATCTGATGATGAATTTTTTGTATCTGACTCATCTGATGACAATTTTCTTTCCGATAGGCTTAACTCTGATGAAGAAGAGCCAGGCATTTGTGATCTCAACCAACCTGGCACATCAGGTGTAAGCAAAAGGATTGATAAATTACAAAAAGACAACTACGTAACAGCCTGTTATGATAAACAGTGGTATATTGCACAGGTCCTTGAATCAACTGACATTATAGATAGCAAGGGAGTAGCGATATATTGCAGTCTTAAATTTACAGAAATTAAGGGAGACAACAAATTTCTATGGCCTGCAAGAGACGACATAATAAAGGTACCATCAGAAGACATTTTGTGTGTGGTATCACCTCCAATACCAGTTAGCTCTCGACACATTGGCTTGGAGGCGAAAGACCATAAGAAAGTTCGGAGACTCTTCCAGAGTTATTTGACCACATAGACTATGACAGAAAGAAGTTTTAAAGTGAAAACCCTCTTTTTCTGGACTTTAAACAAGTAGCCTATAGAAATAATTCATTAATTTAAGTGTGTTTGGTTATGCAACAGTCTCTTTGTTCGAGAACGTACTGAAATGTACACTAATTTTTCAAAGTTTTGACCTCTTATAAAATTGTTTATGGAAAAGTTAGACAAATCCAACTTGTTTTATCTTTAAGTAACTTTATTAATTTACACTAAGTCAAATCTTTACAACCGTAGCTCATAAGGATCTATAACTATTAGCCTATCTTTGAAACCTTTGCAACTTTTCCGAAATTAACTTTAACTCTTAATAAAACTGTAAAAAATAATCGTAGATAAGTAAAACTTGTATTGAAATGTTCTTTTTCGTTTTCTTAATAACACCCATTTTCCCAATATTTATATCTAGTATTTCTAGTGTATTACAGGTGTAGTACCCAATTGCCCCCAAGGGGGTAATTGGGTATGAAAAATATATATATATTTTTTAAATAGAACAAAATGAGTTGCAGGTCTGAAAATTGTTGAGAAGTAGTCTATTGGAAGCCTTTAAATGAAGGCATAAAAATTAAGAAGTGTTTCTATTTGGTTTAGCCTACATATTCAATTTTTCAAAACCTAGTACCCAATTCCCCCCTTCTACCCTATTTCAAAAAAATTCGGTTTTAGAATTATATATTTTTTTTATGTATAATTTAGTCCAAAATATTTGAAAATGACTTTTTTTGTTTGTAAGGATACAAACAACAAAAAACAAACAACAAATACTATTCTTCCTATTTAAAATTTTTCAAAAATTCTTCTTGTATCAGTTTTTTTTGTTAGAAATTCAATTTTGTTCCAATAAATATATATAATTAAAAAATTTTGAAAATAAAAATACATGTTTTATTTTATATTAATCTATACTTTAGTCATAGAAGAAACAAAGAAAAAATACATCAGCTTTTTGGAACTATCAGATATATGTTTTTCCCACTGAACAAATGTAGTAGGCAATCTTTGCTTAAAAGTAAATGGAGCTGATAGGGAAATTGGGTTCCCAGTAATTGGAGTGGAAAGGGTTAACAAATCTGGAGAAACAGTCAAGAAATACCCTATGAAATATGGCTCATCTATCTTTGAGAAGAGTAAGGACTGGATTCAGATTAGGAAAACTGACACTACCAATTTCCTACAAAACTTGCAGTTACTTCTCTTTGTATAAACTTAATAGTATGGTTTAAATCACTTAAAAGTGCTGTTTTTTAGTAATTATCTTCATTTTAATCAGTCAGAAAGTTTTGTCTCCATGCTACTATAGACAGCTCCTTTATTAGAAAGCGAACATCTAAAAAAACAGTACAACTTTCCAAAAAACAAACAAATTTCATAATTTTCAGAAACTCAACACTTCACACAACCAAGCAATTTATTGCCAAAACTTGCCAGGTTTATCAAAAGTAGGAAAGAATAAAATATCTGATGAGTGATCCATCAATTCAACATCAGGCAGATCATAAAATAACAGGAAATAACTTGAACAGCTTCAAAGATGAATTTCCCAAAGAGAACTTTCAAAATATCATTAATTCCAGTGATGCTGAAAAATCCTATCTCTTTCCAGACAATTGTTGAATTGGTTTAAATTTATTAAATTAACTTTAAATTGATTTAAATCAATACAAGGTAGAGTCAAATAGTTTCCGGAATTGGCTGAAATATATTTATTGAACAAAGATAAAAACTTACAAACCTATTTCCTTTCTAAATACTCTCCTCCTGCAACAGTATAATTGTCCTTACGGTCATGTTGTTCAAAAACACCCTTGACACTTATTTTTAAAATGTATTTCAATGCTTTTGTTGCATTTTTTTCTGACAGCTTCAGCATCGTTTTCCTTTGATTGGTGTTTTCACCTTATGAAAAGCGTATTTGAACATCAGCCAGCATGAGGTCAAGCGAGTATGGAGGATTTTGTTGCATTTTTTCTGACAGCTTCAGCATTGTTTTACTTTGATTGGTGTTTTCACCTTATGAAAAGCGTATTTGAACATCAGCCAGCATGAGGTCAAGCGAGTATGGAGGATGTTCTAACATGGTTCTAAGGGGTATTGCCATGCAGCGAAATCCAATTGTTTTCTGTCCATTTTTCAGGTTGTTTCTTCCTAATGGCATCTCATAAGTGCCTTAGAATTTTTTTTGTGGCCACAGCCATGCAATAATCATTATTCTTCTGTTTGCATGGACAATCTGCTTAACTCACTCAATGTTGTCTTCTGTGATTGCAGTTGAAGGGCGTCCACTATGAGAGTTATCTTCTATGTTTATGCAACTTTCTCGGAAACATTTGTACCATTTGTAAACCTGACTTTTCTTCATTGCTTCAACTCCGTATCTCTAAATTAACATTTTAAGATCCTCAGAAGATGACTTTTAATGCAAAACATAAGATTTCATGTTTTTTTCTGTACATTAAATCAATTTTCAAAAAGCGACAATGTAGACACGCAAATACACGAAAAGCGCCCTACATAGGGGAACAATGGTGACTGAGCAATTCTCCCACTAGCAATACCCCTTCTCCAGGAGTAGTATCAGCTGCTACACAACAAAATTCCCACCGAAAACATTGCTGTGTGTCTCTGGAGATCGATTCCGGGACTGTACCTCGTATAAAATCACAGCATTTACTCAAGCATATAAAAAATAATATATCATAATTATACATTCAGTAAGGATTACAACACGACCTAGTAATTAATTTTCCAACCTCTAGAAGCCAAGAAAACAACGTTTCAGGTAATTGATACGAACTTTGTTTCTTGAATTGAGTTCTAACATTTATAAAACTCAGGCCTATAGGAAGCATTCCTATCAACCACGTATTAAACCCTACTAGTGGAAGTAATTTTACTTTGTAGTGGCAAAAACAAAAAACACAAAACATATCTAAATTACACTAGTTATTAGCTCCACCTCAAAAAATCATCAGTTCTATAGAATGGATTATGACTGAAAAACTATACAACTTAGAATTAAATACATTTAGAGGCAACTTTCTTAAATATGATGATCAAGATAAACTTACGTACAAAACTAGAATCTATATTTTCCTGCAACAACCGCTTACAAAGAAACCAGACGTTTCGCCCATACTGTGATGTGGCATCCTCAATGGGATCTCTGAGACTGAATCGGCAAATGACCTTCCAGTTGATCTCAATATGGAAAGATTTGAAAAGAAGGCACTGAAAGGTCAGATTTTGAACCCAAGGCATGTTATCGATATGAAGATGATGTATGGGCTGTGTGGCCTTATGGTATGGAGAGATTGGAGGCTTTTTTACACCATATTAATACTATTCACTCTAATATCAAGTTTACAATGGAAATTGAGAATAAGTCTGCCTTTCCTTGACGTTTTAACTGTGAGAAGAAGAGATGGACGAATAGGCCACTTGGTATACCGGAAACCTACACATACCCATAGATATTTAACCTGTTGAGGAGTGCGGACGTCTTAAGACGTCCATATTTCCATACTGTTAGTGAGTGCAGCATTTACCATTAGAGTGACCCCAGGGAGTACGAAAAAAAAATTCTAAAATTATTAATAAACTGTTATACTTTATTAAAAATAGTAATTTAAGATACAATATGGTAATATTTACAAATCAAAATGGTGGAAACTGTGATTATAATTAGCAAAGTTAAAATTTTTCCATTGTGTGAAATTGTTCGAAACATGGGTAAATGCAAAGTGCAACTTCACATTTGGAGGACTCATAGGCCGTGTCTTTGCGCTGTGAAGCCCTCCGTGTAGTATGAGTGCATACAAAACACTTCCGTTGTTTTCTTTTGGCTCCACCCTCTCTCATTGGGAGTGGTCACATGAAATGGCGGCCAGACAGACGGAGCGCCTGTTTGTCACCACTCACCGGGCGTGCAACATCATCACTTCGATCTAAATATCACTTGTTAGAGTCCATTGTAATAAATAAGTCACTGATGAATAAAATTAACTAATTACTGTACAACACTGACAAACTTTTTAACATATTTGCAATACAACACGGAAAAGAAAATATACAGGCCTTTTTTACTGTACAACGCTGAAAATAACTAAATACAACTACTTTGTAACAAAATACAATAAACAAAATATTACACTGGCAAAATACCAAATGTAATTAGACCTACTATAGATGAACGAAACGTAAATATAGCAGAACGCAATAAGGTTAGACACGAGAAGAAACAGATTTGGCACGCAACGAAAATGCGAGAGAAACACTACAGCTGGCATTGAAGCGTCATTTATCAGCTGACTAAAGTACAGCTGTAGTCCCATTGGTGGCCAATAGGATGCAGGTATCATATGGAAGTTCATACACTTACATTGACATTTAATTATAGCTGAAATTTAAAATAAATATTAGGGACGTCTAAAGACGACCATACTCATTTGGGCACAGACGTCCAAAGACGTCCGTACTCGTTTGGGATCATTTAGCTTCACTCGTTAACAGGTTAAATGCTGCTTCCATTCACCACCCAGCAGAGAAGAATGCAGTTTTAAACACTTGAGTTAATCGAACTATTCATATTTCGGGACCTAAATAGTTGGAAGAAAGAAAGGCAAATATTAGAGTCAACATTAAAACAGAATAGGTATTCAGGTAGAGAAATCAATAATACTATTGGAAAACAGCTAAAGAGGAAACAACAAGAAAATAGGATAAGTACAAGATAAGATAAGGATACCTCAAAAAGGCATATTTACCTTACATAAAGGGAACAACGGAAAAGACTGGCAGAATATTAAATAAAGAAAATATATAAACCATTTACAAGCCACCAAACAAATTGAAGAATTTTCTGAGACCAGTAAAAGACAAAATTCCATTAGCTATGCCTGGAGTATATGAAATACCTTATAGTTGTGGGTCAGTCTACATAGGAGAAACCAAGAGGTTATTTTTCAAAAGGATTAAAGAACATTTAAGGCATACTAAGAATGAAGATACGAAAAGTTTGCAGTTGCGGAACATTCCGCAAAAACTAATCATTGAATTTTATTTGACCAAAATAAAGTACTTGCCAACATCCCACATTACTACCCGAGAATCATATGCTATAGAAATATATAAAATGAGAAATAATTTTATTAAGGATGAAAGTATACAGCTTCCGACGACATGGGAACCCATTTTAAGTAAATTAAAATAAAATGTCATAGTCAGCCATGTTGATTTCCTTTGCAAATGGCCGTAGGTCACGTGTGTTTTGCCTCCACCCCTCTCCAGCGTACATGCCAAACCAGGCCCCACCCTACTACCTGTTATAAAAGCTGGAAGGTCATTCGCAGATTCAGTCTCAGAGATACCACATCACAGTATGGGCGAAACGACTGGTTACTTTGTAAATAATGAACATAGCACCTTGACACGGTTGTCACCGGAAAATATTGATTCTTGTTACTACACCGGCCTTTTAAGTCTAAGTCCTCACTTAGTTAGAAAATTAAAATCTAGTGTCGGAAGCCTTTCACTTTGCAGTGATAAGAAGGTTCAAAGTCCATGTGCTATCACTGACAATTCAGTGACATTACGCCCAGCAATTATGGTTAGGTTTTCATACACCTAATTTTTACTAACTATTGATATTTAGCATCAAAAAAATGTAGCCTAATATCGTAGTATGAAAAGATTTGAAGTTGAATAGTGCAGAATTACCATTCATAGATCTATTTGCACTTGTATTTTTAGTGCTTTAGAATTTGTTATAGAGTTGTGGGAATGTTGCATTCTTGATAATCATATTTATATTGTTATGTTATCATGTATCGTCTATGCATGCTTCTTATTATGTAATGGTGTTTTGCCGTTAGAATGAAATAAATGACCATTGGGTTTTATTAATGATCACGTAGTGGTCAATAATCGTGATTCACCACAGAGGTATTTTTCCATTATATCATGAGAAATAATTGGTAGGTCTAGCCCATAGACTAAAATAGTTTTTAAATTTATATTCAGAGCAAAAAACTCATCAAAATAATAGAAAATTATTAAAATAGCATTCAATCTAACGGAAATATGCCAAAGATGTTAAAAGGTGTGATACTGGTTTTTCCAAATTTCCCTGTAAAATCAATGCTGAATTCTACTGAATAAAAGCATATCCCGTAAAAATATAGCCAATTCTTCACCAATTTCAGACAGTTTTCATATTTTGTTAGGTTGCATGAAACTGAATAGGCCTAATAACCAAAAATGTAAATGGGCCTATATACTTCTGTTACAATAAATTGCATGGTTTGCAAATTACCAGTTTGTACTTGGCATTCACAATTCATAGGAAATTCACCTAAATCATGAATATTTTTTAATAAATTGTATTTTTTTTTAACTATCAGTAATAAATTTATACATCAGGTAGTGGGACTGTTATAATTAGGTCTAGCTGTATAATTATACAATGAATTATTATTGATTATACAATTATTGATGTAAATTGACATAGCCGTTTTAATGAATAAGTAAAACTAAAAGTAAGGCAAAACACATCACGCCTATTTGGGATCACTACAACATGCATATCCCTACACATTTTAGAACAGTAAATAAATAGATACTTACTGTTATTTAATACATTGTTCTTTGATTGAACTATACCATAACCATTACCATTCCTAATCCTAAATGACACAACAGTAACACTTATTTTAAAAACTTTAATTTAAATATAAGACGTTGTTTTCTCCTCTGCTACTCAGCATTGCCAGCATAGCTTGGTGTTTTTCCGTAGATGAACAATCTAAATTTCCCTAGATTACTCAAAAATTCCCTAGATATATGAATCCGACGTAGAAATCAGCGAGTACATATAGAATAGAGAAGACAAGTCCTATATTAGTAAACGAAACCAGGTAAAAACTTGTATTACAGTTCCGATTAAATAGGAAGTAGATAAATCGATTTTAAACCTGTTGTAACTTGTTAAGGAAGGTCTCAACACCAGAAATATACTGTTTGTAAATTCCAGAAATGGTTCATTTACATAGTAAATAAAAGCAATAAATAATTGGAATAAACTAAAAAAAAAAAAAAAAACACGGTAATTATGCACTTTCTTGCCACCAAACAAATTTGGAACATTTTGCTTGAAATGGGTCTAGAATTGGCTGTATTTTCACGAGATATGCTTTTTATTCCACGGAAATGACGTATTTTACCGAAAAATTAGAAAAAAACCAATGTCACAACTTTTAGTATTTTTGTTATATTTCCGTTAATTTGAATGGTATTTTAATCATCTTTTTGTATTTTGATGTGTTTTGTTGCGCTGAATACAAATTTGAAAACTAATTTGGTCTATTACAAATATTTCTCGAGAAATAACGGAAAAACTACTGTCACGGCGGATCGCAATTAGCGGCAATTACGCGATCATTATATACAGCAACTATTAATCACAAAAACCGAATTCACCTATATTCCCGCCGGAGTGACGGCCGGCAGGCCGTCACGGAGGCCAAACGCCCGAATTTAACGCAAATTACGATTTTTTATTGAGAAAATAGACAATTAGGATAAGTTAGGTTATGTTTGGTTGTGTCAACAAAAAATGCATTTTTCAAGCTAAAAAAATAATTTTATTACAAAACCAGTTATATATTTGAAGACCCCAGGGGAAAAACGGGCTAACCCCAAGAAATCAAATATTTCAGCAGAGCTTTTTTAAACTTTAACACGTTCACGACGACGGGAAATTCCCGTACTATTTTATATGCCGTCGTATTTTTCAATAATTATGTCCAAAAACCGTGAAGGTTTTTTTTCATAAAACGTCTAAGGATAATGGGAAAAGTAAGTAGGATTCGTGATTTTGCCCAAAAAAAAATTTTTTACAACTTTTTTTCAATGTTTATACGTGTACCCCAAGGGGTACACGCCGCGCCTCTGTTGCAATTCATTACGCCTGGGCGTCGTGCGCCCGACCGGGTACACGCGAAGGTCAAAGCTGCTGTAGACGATCGCGCGGGAAACACTGATCACGTGATGGGGGGGTACATCCGCGTTGCGCATTCCGTGCTCACCCCAGTGCGTACACCAAAACAAGCAATCTAACACACACACACACCAACTAACGGCAATTGTTTGTATTATTATTGTGTTATTGTCCGGTGAGTTGAGTGTCACACCTGAAGTAGATCGTGTTGTATTGTGTTTACTACCAAAATGGACAGTGAAGACATTGCTGAAGCCTTGGATGATTTTATAGACGTGTCGGAACTAACTGACTTTGAGGCTAGTGGTAGTGAATATGTGCCTTCTGACGAGCCAGACAGTGACAGTTGCAATGAGTCAACAGGGGATAGTGGTGATGAAGTCTCACTTGGTGAAAATGACATTGTAAATAGATCGGATGTAAGTAATTTAGATTTAGTTAGTGAAAACAACTCAATACTTTCTGAAGTGGACCATACACCCGCATTACCAACCCCTCATGTTCCAGTAGCAGCTGGCAGTCGAGGTCAACCTGCACAGCAAGTATGGGGCGAGTGTAGGAGTACAAATAGGCAGTTTCCATTTACTGGGCCTGCTGGCTTACAATATGAATTTGACACCTCCAACCCGATGGAAATTTACGAACAATTCCTAAATGACGACATTTTAAACCTCATAGTTACTGAGACAAATAGATATGCCCATCAGTACTTGACTACTAATGTCATCAAGAGGAGGTCTATGATGAGGCAATGGGTAGATGTAACTCAATCAGACATCAAAAATGTACTCGGCATAATAATGATTATGGGAATCTGCCCATTGCCTCAAATGAGACTGTACTGGTCTGCAAAACCTCTCTACAAAAATGAAGTTATAAAAAAAACTATGCAGAGGGATAGATTCGAAATGATTCTGAAATGTCTTCATTTCCAAAACAATGATGAGGAAGATGCCGAAGAACCTCGTCTTTCGAAAGTAAAACCGCTTGTAGAATTAGTCAACCAAATATGCAAGAAAATAATGATGCCAGGGGAAAGTATTGTCATAGATGAGACAATGATTCCATGGCGTGGACGTCTCATTCTACGGCAATACAACCCGCAGAAAGCCCACAAATATGGTGTAAAGCTGTACAAACTTTGCACTGAGAAGGGGTATACCTACAAAATGAAGGTATACGCAGGAAGAGGGGATGTAACAGGTAGCTCCGGCCATGCACAAAAAATCACTATGCATCTGATGTCAGATCTTCTTTGTCAGGGGCGTCTGCTTTATGCTGACAATTTTTATAATAGCGTGGGCCTAGCTGAAAAACTGCTAAATCAAAAAACCTACTTGTGTGGGACTCTTAGGTCGAATCGGCAAGGAAATCCACCAGAAGTGACTAGAAAGAAATTAAAGAAAGGGGAAGTATTTGCCCAAGAAAACGAGAACGGAGTAAAAGTGATCAAATGGGTGGATAAAAGGAAGGTACTGATGGTATCAACACAAGCAGAGGACTCTGGTGTCTTGGTTCCATCTGGGAAAATTAACAGAAAAAGGGAACCAATTTTGAAACCTACGGCTGTTCTTAGTTATAACAAAATAAAAAAGGGTGTAGACATTTCGGACCAAATGTCATCTTACTACACTCCCTTACGGAAAAGCAGCAAATGGTACAAAAAGGTAGCAGTAGAAATTCTGTTAGGGACCTGCGTTGTAAATTCACTGGTCATTTTCAACGATGCTAGGGAGCCAAACCGAAAGTGGGATGTGTTAAGATTTAGGGAAGAGCTGATAAAAAACCTTATATCATCTACAAACCCTGAACCAACCCCTGACGAAACCCCTGTAAGAGTCCCGTCAAATGCAACACCGCGAGTCCAAGGACGACAGCAGCTCAAACACTGCCTTATGAAACGAGATGGTTTGGCCCACGCATCCAGAAAGAGGTGTCACTCCTGCTATGAAGGACTTGTTGAAGAAATGGGCACAAAAGAAGCAAGAAAGAAGGCAAAACGGGTCAACACGTACTGTTCCAGCTGTCCAGATGAGCCAGCAATGTGCCTCCAATGCTTCAATAAAGTTCACAATTAGTTATTTTTTATGTGCTATAAATATTTTACATCATGTAATTAATATTATTTACTTATTTTTACCCATTATTTTATGTGCTATAAATATTTTATATCATGTAATAAATAGTACTTACTTATTTTTAACCATTATTTTATATGCTATAAATATTTTACGTTATGTAATTAACAGTATTTACTTATTTTAACCATTTTTTGTGCTATAAATATTTTTATCGTATAGTTAATGGTATTTACTTATTGTTAACCATTATTTTATGTGCTATAAATATTTTACATCATGTAATTAATAGCATTTACTTATTTTAACCATTATTTTTTGTGCTATAAATACTTTCATCATGTAGTTAATAGTATTTACTTATTTAAACCATTATTTTTTGTGCTATAAATATTTTCTTCGTGTAATTAATAGTATTTACTTATTTTTAACCATTATGTTATGTGCTATAAATATTTTATATCATGTAATTAATAGTACTTACTTATTTTTAACGATTATTGTGACCATTGTGTTTAATAAAATTAAACAAATCTTTTCGTGAAATGTTTTGATTTTTTACCTAAAAACTTAAGCAATCGTGCGCCCGACGGGGTACACAATCGTCTGAGATATTCCTATGAGCGCGGGCTCATATTTTACATACCAGCAACACAGGCAGACTCGTAAAAACAATCGTTACGAAACGCTTAAACCGTGTACCCCATCGGGCGCACGACGCGCTTTACGAAAGCCCGGCGTGTACCCGGTCGGGTACATGCCGGCAGTTACGAAAGATCGCATGTACCCCATGGGGTACACGTCGTCGTGAACGTGTTAAACGTATATAAAAGGCGAGTATTAATAAAATATGAAATTAAGTTTTTAATACATATTTTATTTGTTTACTTTGAATCCATTATAGGCTTAACACCATGGAGGAGATATTGAGCTAATTAATGGAATGAAAATCTTATAACTACATCTCTAAAAGGGGAAAAACGGGCTAACCCTATCAGCTTCAAGGGAAAAATGAGACAGCAGTGTTTATAAATTGATATAATTAAAATTAATTACTTTATCAGTTAAATACAAAATGTAAAAAGCTACGTCTAATTTTAATAAAAACATTTCAGTTATTCTTTTTCTTCTTTAATTTCTCCTCAGCTTTCAGAGAGTCAAAAAATCGGTTTGCCTCATCTCCACAAAATTTCTTTAGACATTGCAAATCTTGAAATTTTTCCAAAGAAATAGGAATTGGAACTAAAAATAAATCAAACTTAATACAAAAAATTGTTTTTACTAAAATTTAATAGTACAGATGATAAATATAGTGTCAGGAATAGTTAAAAGCCTTACACGTATCATGAATAATTACAAAACTATTAATGTTTTAAAACAGTATTATCAAGCAACAGTATGTTTATAACTATTGTGATTTTTATTTCACATACCTTGGTAACATCTTTCAGGAAAATAAAACTCTCCATCCAACAGCTGATTCTCTTTTGGTTTGCGAGCAGGTTTGGTGATAACAGCAGACACCCAAGCTCCATTAAAGGTGTTTCGATATTGTAGAAACCTAGGATGGGGTGCTTCAATTTTCGCCTCCTTTATGGGTCTTGTTTTAAAGGGGGTCTTTGCCACGTATGTCGTGTGATTTTCTGCAAAGAATGATGTCCAGTCTCTTAACATATCTTGACTAACTTCAATGACATCAAACGGCTGCGGTTTGACTCTTGCAACTCGGACGGCATCTGCCTATTGTCTAGGGACCTCAGCTCTACTTTTAGAATTAATTAATTCCATGTTTTTATCGCATTCTAAAAATGAATGTCCACGTATTGGGAATGTGATAGTCACTGACGACAGTCTCTTTAAGTCATGCACTACATAGTGGCAGTACCGGAGAAATGTAAAATTTTTATTTTGTCCGGCACATGAGTCACAAAACAAAAAAAACAAATTGGGTCTGCGTCGGACCACACGGTGGAAGTTATACTTCTTTGACCAATCTCATACACCCACTCACGCACACAAACAGACAGGATATATAAATGAAATACAAGACATTTTTCAATATTATTCAATATACTTATCTTCAATATATTATACGTGACTTTATTATTATATTATCATTTTCAGTAATTTCTTCGATTAAATTTCTTCGATTAACAATCGATTAATCGATAGTTCTTAAAATTTTGTTCTTACTTTTCAGCGTGACGCGGTTTCTCGACCAACATCCCATCCCAAAGTGTCTAACGGGCGCAAAGAAGTATAACTTCAAAAAGATGTTTAACACTATTGTCCAAATGATTAGTAATATAATCATGAAGAAAAGAAACTACTTCGTTGCAGCCTTTTTTTCCAGTGTTTTCACTGTAACCAACAGATTTCCCATTCGATAACTGGTGAATATTAAACATGTAGTACGAAAGCTGCCTTTTATAATACACGTCATTCGTGGTAATGTTCGGCAGTGGCAGATTTCTCTGATAGTCCAAACACACACCTTCATAATCCACAGATGTTTTGGCTTTTTTCCTGCGATAAAAAGTACTAGCTCGTAGTAAATGTAGTTTTTGATCAGTATGAAGCTTGTTTATTTTAATAACAGTCTCATTTTTTTCGATTTCATTCAAGTTATTCGATGCCAATTTTTGGTTTAACACTTTTAACTCAGAAGTATGCTGATCACATGTTGAAAAGTATCCTTCCGGGGATATCCGAATGAGATGTTGAATTTAGTGTTAAAGATTGATCTGTAACACTCATACGATGTTTTCATGTTTGGATTTTTTTCAACAAACATGTCGTACATTTTTTTTATTGACAGTTCCTCAGGCAGGTAAATCTTTGTTGATTTTTTTAAACTGTAGTGGCTGGCTCTTCCCTTGAATGAATTAATGTATTCATACATTGCTGACTTTACTTGTTCATGTAATCGGTGAGGCCTATTTTTATGTCTGCCCCGTTTGTCCTCTGGCGCATTTCCTGTTGTTTTAAGAGATTCTTGTATGGTCGATAACCTTCTCTTAGTAATCCCATGTATACTCAGAAATGCTTTACGACACACCTCGACATCTACAAATTCTTTGTCTTCTTCGATTCGCACACGATATTTAAAAGAGCAATCTCGCAAATTTGCGTATTCAACATCTTTAGCATATCGACGTTGTATAGGCACAACACTGATGAGACCAGCTAAATGTGCACTTTGTTTGTTCCAGTCCCCTAATTTGTTAAATTCAAACAACAACCTTGTGGAACTTTCATATGACACCCTTTGAAAACATTTTAAAACTTTACATTTACAGTTTTCCCCACTTTCAAATGTTGTAGCACGCATCTTCTTCATTACATCTCTTACCCGGCCAAATGATTTTTTCTTCTTTGTTGAACTGCCCTCAAATGGCTTACTTCGCTCATCTGAAGATGAAGATACTATTTTCGAATTCATAATGCCACTTTCACTCAAAATCTTTAAATATAACCACTGAACAGTATCAATATGACCATTGTAAACCACTAATCAATCTCACAACCACGTGCACTGATAGCAACTGAAGGGACTACTGGTAAACAACACAACTGCGCATGCCCAACTGAGGGTTAGCCCGTACTTCCCCAGTACCGCTGTGGGATAGCTCGTTATTCCCCTGGACGTTATTTATTCCAAAGGCATTTTGACTGATGAATAGCCCGTTTTTCCCACTTTCAGTATGGCCACATAATAGAGCTTCTTTCACAGCACATTGTGGTATTAATAACTCAATTTACCATTTTTGAGGGTTAGCCCGTTTTTACCCTGGAGTCTTCATTTGTGTTCAGCATAAAAAAACACGAGAAATGAAAAAAGATTTGTCGAAAAATAACGATTTTTAAAAAAGTTGGTTTTTTCAGTGTTAGATAAAAATCTAGTTTTTCGATTTTTCGGTAAGAAACGAGTTTTCCGCGGATGAAATAAAACTCCTCAGGAGATATACTCATTTTTCACCACTTTATTAACATGAAATCGTATTTTCAGAGGTGGCAAGAAAGTGCATAATTACCAAAAACACATGCATATTTTAATTAAAATTACTGTAGTAACTATGGGGTTTTTAAGTCCATAATATTATGATTTTTACATCGACAGTTTAGTAAAACAAAACGGTGGATGGGAATCATGGGCGGAGTTAGACATTGTATGTTGGGGGGGACACAAGTAACAAGTTTACCATGCATTCAATTTCCTGTATACTACTTTTCGGGGGGTCTGAGGGACATTTTTAAAAATTGCAACTTAAAAACATGACATTTAGGTACATTTTTTGATGAAAAATACTTAAACTCAGAACATGAAATTTATGTTTATTTTTATCAAACATAAACATAATATTGGTTGTGTGGCAATATAAACCAGGTATATACATATTTACTTTCTACAATAGAACGGTCTCATATTGTCAAGCAATGTAACCCTTATATCAACACATTAGCACTACAATATTAGCACTCCTTTGATAATAATTAAATAAGAGGCAATTTTCTATTTCCTTTTTTTTCATATTTATCCATTAGTTTGTCCAAGTTGAGGCCTTTTACTAAATCAGATTCTGAATAAATGACAGCTAAATTGGAGAAACGTTCTTGGCCCATGGATGACCTAAGCCATTGATTAATTCTTCTTATTATCGAGAACGATCGTTCACAAGTAGCACTATTAGATTAAAGGGTAAGACAAATCTTAAAAAGCAGTTTGAAATTGTTATAAATATCATCTTGAATTAAAACCAGTTATTTTAATATTTTTACCAACTCTTTAAGCGGCATTTCTTTCGGCTTGATACCATATGATTCGAGAACGCACCGTAGGATGCTCATTTCTGATATGAGCAAAGTTTGGTTCAATCCAGGCACTGGATATTTCTGTATAAACGATTCAGATTTCTCTACATTGAGGCAAAGGAACTCTTCACTCGCATTTGCTACTTCCATTGCTTCACCGGCAAACCTTCATTTGAGTTAACTGATCAAAATATCAAGTATTGGGTAATAAAGGTCACAACGGTATTGTACCTTGTTGTTCACTTCACTGTTATCACTCAAACTCTCTGTATCGACTCCTCTTGACTGTCCAACAGTAGACATTACAAAATAAACATTAAGAGTTTTTTGAAATATTTCGCTGACGTTTGGGTGCAATATGTGAACTTGAAGTCGAATGACTCTTTTTCCAAGGAACGAGGTGTTGTTGTAGTCTCATTGGATTGGGTTGTGATGTAAATATTTTCAGGGAATAAATGTAGTTCACGAATCCTTGAAAACTCCATTACTTCATTCCACTTTTTCTCCCAGGTGTTTTCACTTCTTTTTGACTCGAGCTTCATAATAATTGCTCCTGCTGCTTTCGCACATCTTGCTATACAGGAGTCTTCCTTCTGAAGCGCTTTGCTGAGGATATTTATATCAGTTAAACACTCCAATAAAAATATTAAACATACTACAAAGTCCATGGATGTAATTGAAGCCAGTAATCCTTTGGCCGGAGGAGACTTCGAATTCTTTAGATCATTAGCAATCTTTTTGAGGACGGCACGAATTGCATCAACATTTCTGTTAACAGATTGGACAGCAGTAGCCCAACATGACCACCTAGTGTCATTTAATTTGTGGATCTCATGTGGGCCTGGGACTTTGATCTTTAGCTCCTCTTGCAGTATTTTGTATTCCGCATGCATATCAGGGTTAGAAAAAAAGTCATATAGTGACTGCATCATATTAAAGAAGAAACAACTGTAGTTATTGCTTTCACAAGAGTTTACAAGAACCAAATTAACCTTATGTGCTAAACAGTGCACATACATGACAAGAGAATGGGTATCCCTGATGATTTTTGTAGCCAATGCTTTACTCCAGATATTACACTCGCGCCATCATGTGATTGACCTATTAAAGTAGCAGTTATATCTACTTCCTTAAGGTAGTTCAAAATAATGTTTGCTAAGGACTCAGCACTAAGATCTAGAGAAACATCCTTCATTGTTAGCAATCTTTCTTTAATATCTGATTCAAACAAATATCTTATACAAATACACAATTGTTGAACTCTGTATGACTTTGCTTCATCGACCATTAAGGCATAAAATCCAGATTAGTTTACCTCATTCACAATTGTACTTAAAACCTCTTCAGTAACAATTTCGAAAATTTCGTTTTGAAAGTCATGACTTGTTAAATTGAAATATCGTTCATATTTTACTTTGAATTTAACATCATATTTTGAGTATAATTCACATAACTGTAAATAATTTCCCTTGTTTCCTGACGTTTCTTTTTCATCTTGTCCACGAAAAGGCATTCCTTGTTTGGCCAAAAATAACAAATGGTCCAAAATTTGCTTTAAATATTCACAATTTTCATAAATAAGCTCTTTATGAAATGATGATATTTCCGAAGCAATTGTATCCTTTGGCTTTCTATAGTTATGCCACTTCACAATGGAAAATAAGTGACTTTCACTGGACGAATGCTTTTCTAATTTTTCCCCTATCTTCTTCCAGTTACTTATGCCTTTTTCAGTTACAGATACTTCTTTATTGTTAGAAGAAAATATCTTGCAAGCGTAACAGAATACAGCATCTTTCTTTATACTGTATTATAGCCATTAAAATGTCTTAAAATAAAATGGTGTAAATGCTCGTTTTGAATTTTTAAAGTCTGAAAGTGGATATGTAGTCAAAATTGGGCGCGATAAACCCGTCTCTATATTACCAAGGTCGAATTTTTTTGAGTAAGTTCCTTCATCATAAGAAGAAGTAACTGAATCAGTTTGTTTACTTACGTCATGGCAAGACTTTGAACAGCCTGGGGAAGCTTTTATTAAACACTCAGATTCCACTTCTTCATCGGTCTTAGACACGGTCACTGGTTCTTTTATTTAAAAAAAGTTCTAATGTCTGTTGTTTTTTTACTCATTTTGTTTAAACTGTAGATTCCGTAGCTAAACAAAACAGAAAAATGATAATACTGTGATTAATTAATATAGAAACACCACTCATCTCATCTTAAATAACACAAACAAAAGCACTTATTTTAATACATGAACCATACCCTGTGAAGAGGTTCTACTGGATGACAACGTAGGTAAAGGTCTCGTAAATAAAAATTATGACTGTAAGCTATCGCTAACAAGTTTAGTTGCTTATTAAAGATAATAATATATGTTAGTAATTAAATACTGGAATATAATTAAATAATAACTACAAACTAATCAGAAATTCACTAACTTGCAATATCCTAGCTATGTAGAAGGTATATTTTCATTTAAAGTTGCCAATATAATTTACAGTAATGTTTTCTATCTACCCTAAGGATATATTTACAAGTAGAGTTATGTTAAGCTGAAATATAAAAAAAGTTTCATATTAACTTTTTGAAAAATTTAAAGTAATGTAGAACTATATTAATAAGACACTGTAATAAAAACACAACATTACTGAGTATTGTATGCTTTTACCAATAAAACATAGAAATATCAACGTTTAGACAAAGTTTAATAATTAACCTTTGTGGACCTCTTTGTGCAATGGTTACTTTCAAATATAATGTATAAACATCGTTCAAGAAAATAAAAGTAACTATGATAATTTTTATTTTCCAAAAACAATACATTACAATAAATTCAGTAGCATAGTATCTAGAAATTAAATAATGTGATATAAAAATTAAATATAGCATATGTCTAAAACTACATATGTAACTTAAAAGTATCATGCTCAGGCTGACCAGTCTTATGCTATATTACTAAAGATTGGATAATTATTAATAAAAGATAAATACAAATAAAGTGCTTTTTACTATTACTTTAAATAATACTCAATACATAAAAGTTAGGTTTTTGGAAAATGAAACCTCCAAGGCACAGCCTGATTGGAGGGAAAAAATCAATAAATTAACCAAAAAAATACAATCAAGATAATACAGGGCTGCAATATAATCGTCATTTTCATAACTCCCAATATAACTAAAAATAAAATTTTCATTTCTAAATCAGCCATTTATTAGTATGAACAAAAAGACAGTTTTTTGCAGGCCTAATTGAACAATTGTAAATTATAGTCTATATACAATATAAATAGTATCTGTGTTAGTCCTATTACACTGTTGTGAAAAAAATACATGCATAAAAACCATTCCGACTAAAACACAATTTCAAAATTACTCGTATATGTACACATTTCATAATAAAATAAACTAGTTATTTACACATGCATTCATACCTACAAACATTACATATACACATACATATATACATTATAGATCAGTTCCATTAATAAGTACTCCTTTCCATTAATAAGAAGTAAGTTAGCTTTACTTCTTAAAGCATGGAAATTATCAAAAAGCATCTCTTGATGCAATGCTGTAACATTAGAATGGCACTTTTTAGGACAACAGGAAGTTATTACTGCAAACCTCTTTCCCTTTGTGATTACTTCACCATATTTTGTAGTTTTTAAGTAAGACTTACCGGATGCTCTACCTTCTTTTTGAACATTTTTCTTCCATGTTGAAGAGTCCGGATTGATTTTACTACCTACTTTCACTCGTTTGATGGGTGTGGGGTCGTCTAATGATGAAGACTCTTCACTTTCTTCAACGAACTCCTCACCAGAATTTTCGTCCATTGTGAACTAGGAATATTCTCACTCAGGTAGAAACCGAATGTATACAACAATAATAATGATTATTGTCCTAACTATTAGTAAACAAGTTCACTTATACAAAGCACGCTTTAAAACAAATCTTCAAAACATAACCTCAATGTAATCATCACAAAAGTAACAAGTCAACAACAAACTAACAGCTGCTTCCCTCTAAAACTGGTGACAGCTGATTTCCAGAACACTCTTTTAGAAAAAAAAAAAAAACATAACTAAATGAAGAACATAGATATTTGTATGAAACAAAAACTGATTAGTATAAAATTAAATGGCGGATCGATTGAAACGTTCTACCGAAAAATGACCTGAGTGGCCTCAGGTCGTTTTTCCAGCCATCTCCTCTATAAATAGTATCCGTGTTAGTCCTATTACACTGTTGTGAAAAAAATACATGCATAAAAACCATTCCGACTAAAACACAATTTAAAAATTACTCGAATATGTACACATTTCATAATAAAATAAACTAGTTATTTACACATGCATTCATACTTACAAACATTACATATACACATACATATATACATTATAGATCAGTTCCATTAATAAGTACTCCTTAACATTTATTTTAAAAAAATACGTATTAACTTTGAATTTCAAATAACAAACTATTTACATTTTACTGTAATTAACCAGTCTCTAAGTTTTCTAACAAAGGTTTGTGAAGTATCTGCATTTTTTATATCACTCGGTAATTTATTGAATATCATAGGAGCCAAGAAGCTATGCGTTTTAGTGAAATAGGTTTTTGTTGATCGGAATTTCGTATGGGAAATTATCGGGATTTCGTAGTTTTATTTTATAAACATTAAGTGTACAACTACTTCTGCTCCTGTTAAAAAATACTTTCAAACTTTATACACATACATATTTCTTATTGGCAATATTTTTGAAGATTTAAATATTGGCCATGATGAGTCGTATTTTTTACCTTTATATACTAATCTTACAAAATGTTTCTGTATTGTTATAAGTGATTTTAAATTACTTATGTAAGTTCCACCCCAGCACTCTATTCCGTAATTTATTCTACTGTGAACTAAGGAAAAATAAAGTGTTCTCATTAGTTCATTTTCACACATTCCTCTTACAAAGTAAAAAAATCCTAAGAATATTAATTAATTTTTTCTTAACTGATGAAATTTGCATTTTCCAATTTACTTCTGAATCTAATATTACGCCTAAATACCTAATACAATCTTTTTGTTCTATTTCAGCACAATAATCACTACATATCCCACCAATGCAGAGACAATTAACGCATTTATAAACAATTTTATCAGAAAAAACAACCTTTTCTCGGAGACTGAAGTTTATATAATTAGTTTTACTTACACTAAGAACCAAGTTGTTATCGGTAAACCACCAACGCAAAGCTTCCAAATCAAAATTCATTTTTAATGAAATTTCGTCTAAACTGTCACCAACATAGCTTAGAGCTGTATCATCAGCGAAAGAAACCACTTGTCCATGAAAGTCCCTTTGCATAAATCGTTAATGTAAATTAAGAACAATGTCGCCCCTAGCACAGATCCTTGTGGCACTCCATGTTTTATCTGACCAAATTGACTTAATATTCCATTGATTCTAACACATTGCTTTCTATTGGATGAAATATGCATGGTATACATTTATAAATACAAGCCTAACATTTGGCCTTATACTATTTGGATTTATTCAATGATAACATTTACTTTTATTTCTAGTTCAAATATTTATTGTTTGAACCAAATCTACAAACTAGGCATGTTGGCTTCATAATAGACAAAAAAATATATTTTTTCTGTCACAGTAGCTTATAGCCTGTGATACATAAATCCAAGGTAAGTTTAATAACATAGATTCATACTAGAAAAAGACTTACATTCAGCATTTGACTGGTTTGGTAAGGCCAAATTTTTTAGCATTTTAAATTTAAACCAGGCCTATCATCAGATTCCTCTTGCTAAGGTGTCGAGGCATGTCATCACCTTGTATGTTCTTTTGAACCTTTACCAATTCACTCATATTCCTATGGGCTTAGCTGTGGGAGCTAGACGTGTTTTGACATAGCTTTTAAATTCCATCTTCCGTAATGTGAAATTAAACTTTTTCTTCAACTATCTGGACGATCTTAATGTCTACAGCGTCACGTTCCAGGAACACTTAGATCACCTGGATGAAGTTATGAAGGGCTTTCACAGCTCTGGCCTTACCGTCAACCCGGACAAAATCACCTTCACTAAGCCTGATTTTTCTTTCTTAAGTTATCTGGTTTCCTCTTAGGGCGTCTGCATTGATCCTGCTAGGACACAGGGTATCGCAAACTTTTCCTCCTCCCGGGATGCCAAGGATGTGGCCTTTTTTGTGTGAATGGTGAATTTATATCGGCGTTTCATCCCCAACGTCGGCCGAGTTTGCTGTTTCTTTCAATGAGTTTTAAAAAGAAGGGTGCAAAGATTGTTTGGGGGCAAGCTCATCAGACGTTCTTTGATACTTTGCACCATGCAGCCTCCAGTTCTGTGGATGCCGGATTTTTAACCAAGTTCATCTTACATACAAATGCCTCCTCCTCTGTCATTGCTGCAAAGTTTTCACAGGAGTACGATAGTGTTCGGCAACCAATTGCTTTTACCTCTCGTACCTTAACTCTCCAAGAAAAGAACACTTCATGTATCTATGAGCTAGAGTGTTTAGATGTGGTTTTTGGCATTGACCAGTTCTGCAGGTTCCTCGAACGTGCGGAGTTTCTGCTTGAGTCTGACAATCAAGCGATCTCTTGGCTGCCTGCTCATCCTCAACAACTTGTGAAAATTAGTCGCTGGGTAGTTAAGATCTCAGCTTTTAAGTTCCATGTCATATAGGATGCTCTGTCCCACATGTATCATGAACCCAGTGAGCTTTCAGCTGAAGTAGCTATCTGTTGTGGGGCTGTGCTGCTTTAATTTCTTTGGCCTTTGATAGTCTGCTTCTCCATCATTAGCAAGACCTCAAGCTATGCGTTTTCTTGTGTGAGCTCCAAGAAGGAGGAGCCCAAAACTCCATATTTTCTGTAAAAAGTAGTTCTCTGCTGTCGGCCTTATCGTGGTCGAGGACCCAGAATAGTGCTGCCGAACATCCTTATCCTGATGTTTTTTAATTATATTCACAACTCTCCTGTGGGTGGTCATTTAGGGATTCACAAGACCATCGTTAAGATTCCTGGATATGGACCGAGATATTGCTAAGAGGGTAAGGATTTGTCACATTTATTCTCTTAGCAAACCCTGTCAAAATGTAAAATTGGCATTGCTTTTGGAGTGATGGAACGTCCTTTTGGGAAGGTTTTCATCAACTGCGTGGGCCTTTTCCCACGTAGCAAGTTAGATAGTACTCACCCACTTGATTGTGTTGATGCCTTCTTGAAAATTAGTTGGCTTGGTGGATTTGGTCTATTATAAAGGTCATCTGGTCATTTTGGCCATCGAGAAAAGGGCTACCAAATTATGTTTCAGCTGGTCTGGTCCTCACCGCATCCAGAGGTTTCTGTCACCAGTCACTGCCTTATCTGCTACTATCCACATACTGGCAGGGTTTTCCGGAAGGCTTATGTTTCTTACTTGAAGCCTTAACGGGGTTTTGTTCCATCTGCTTTGAACGGTAATAAGGGGGGGGGGGTTAGGGAGCCGAGAGATTGATCACCTCTTTTTTTCTACTAACTTTACTTGGTTTTCTACTTTCTATCTTTTCTGGCTAGGGCCCTAGCGTTTCTTCAAGGGGTTCTATTTTGTGTCTCCTTGTTTGGGGTTAACTTGTCGTTACTATGTCCACTTCCTAGCAAGGTTTTGGTCTTCTGTGGTACTGGAAGGGAGTTGACCATGGTTGGGGCTTTCCCCTCTTTTGGGGAACGAGGTTGTGCCATTACATAGTTTATTTCATCTCTGGGATGGCCTTACATTCCTCTATGTTTGTTTTCGTTTGTGTGTCGATGAGTGGGTTTTCCATCCTTCCTTGTCTCCCCTCTATTCCTTCTCTCTTTTCTTATTCGTCGTTATTTTCTTCTCTGCCTTCAAGTTCATATATATATATATATATATATATATATATATATATATATATATATTATAGAGCTAAAGAAATCATTGATTAGTCGTCGTCTCCAGGGTCCCGGAAGGAGGTGGATGGTCACCTGCTTGCACTCTTCTGCTTAATGGTGCCTGGAGTAGGGTAGCGGGACTTTCTAGGTAGGTCTGTCTTTCTTCTGTGCGGCCCAGAGGGGGCAGCCACTTACTTCGCCCACTTCCCCACTGTGAGACATCTTCCTACAGGACAAGTCCTCGGCATGCAGGTGACCTCCCCCTTTTCAACTTTTGGCCCTGTCGGCCTCCTTCGAGGACATAAACTTGACTATTAGTGCAGTGAAGTGAAATTTAGTGTTTTATTTATTATTTTTTTCCTTCTTTAGGGGTACGACAGTTGTACCATGTGGACTTTTATTTAAGGTTAAGGTTTTTTGGAAATATAGGTGAGTATCATTACCTTTTATTTTTATGTTTTTTTTTTCATTTAATTTTTGTTGCAACGGATATGGCTTTTTTCCTTAAATAGCGGGGTGCTTAGGGATTGTTGTTTTAGATTGTCCCATTAGGAGTCACCCTGTCTCGTCCGCGGGACTGGGTGTAATTATTAACTTCATTTTTTATATATTTGTAATTTTTCCAAATTGGTCAACCACTAAATGTTTCTTTCCCGAGGCCCCGGATATCTTATAAGCTGCTTATTTATTATATCGTATATTATTTATTTTCCTACCTTTTTCATAGGGTTAGTACAGGGTGTCCGGGCAGAGGTATCAAGAAATAACTAACTCGTTTAGTATAACAATGTAATATTTATTTTAAAATAACTATTCTACAAATACAACTATGTATGGTACAAATACAACCAAGATTGTTATCTTATTTACTGTAGTAAAGTTCAATGTGATCACCATAAGTCGCTCTCCCACGGTTAACCTACAGTATTCAATCTCCCGCCATGTGTTTGCGAGCATATCTGGCATTATCCTCTCAACTGCAGCCACAATCCTATGCCTTAGTTCCCGTAAACATTACACTCTTTCCTGGAACACGAAATCTTTGATGAACCCCCATACAAAGAAATCCAAAGAGGTAAGATCTGGCGATCTTGCCGGCCATGCAATAGGCCCTCTTCCACCTATACAACGACCAGAGAATTGCTAATTAAGAAAATCCCGAACATCATTGTGGAAGTGTGGTAGAGGACCATCTTGCTGGAAAATTATTTGTTCTGGTATTTGGGGCACTGCAAAGTTTTGTAATATGTCCAATTAAATGAGGCCTGTTACTGTTTGTTCAATGAAAAAATCGCATGGAGTTTGATTTAAAAAATTGCGCACATTGTTAATTGCTTGTACACTTACTTGCTTCTTTACATGCTTTCCAGTTTTTTAAATCAAAGTTCTATTAGCTTGAAGTGTTCTGCCCCACAGTAAGATTGTCTTTGAAGTTGGTGGATTAATGTTGTAATCACCACACGACGAGCCCGACGTTGAACACTAGTTACAGATTTGTACTCTGTAAGCCACAACAAGCACTGTACCTTTTGTTGTAGCACCCACATTTTTTAACCTAAGAAACTTACAGCCAAATGGCAACCATGACAGCAGAATAACTATAGTTAATTATACTAATTTAAAGCCACCAATGGTGTTGTAATCAATTGACTTCTCAGTAAACATCATCATTATAATTATAGGTCAAAACATCAATATCAAAACATTATAGGCTGTTAATCTCATTAGTGGCGAAGTCGTTGTTACCGCCAGATATGAATCAGCTTGGTCACATGGAAAGACTAAATTTTCTTTAACTGGTAATTTTTTGGCATTGTGTGTGAGATATGACAGTTAAACTTTACACATTCAATCTTGGTATTATTACTTACCATTTGTAGTTTTAATTGCAACAACAACAAAAAATTTAACACCCCTGATGGAGATATTTATTTATTGATACCTCTAGCCCGGATACCCTGTATTTATTTAGTTTTATTTTCTTGTATGTGCTTCCAATATTTATTGTTTTGTATACGGATTTAAAAAAATGTATTTTTGTTATTAATTTCTTATTGTTAATCATTGTCAAAGCTAATCTTATATGTTGTTAGTTATTTTTAAATTTATATGTTGTTATATATTAATAGTTTATAAAAATATTTGTATGGTTAGGCTATGTGTTATTTGATGGCATAGCATTTTCAAAACCAAATTCTCTTTCAATAAACTATATTTTGGCCGTAACTTGTATGTTTTTTTTGTGCTGTGTCCTATTGAGTCTACTGCCTTCATACCCACCCTCGGTAGGCCCAGCATTTTATGATTTTATGAGAGTAGGATGCACTGCTACAAAAGAACTATATTCAAGAGAATTCTTCAGTGAATTCAACCTGTTAGCCCCTATTTTAGTTCGAAGTAGAGCCTAGGTTAGATATAGGACAGGTCTGAACCATGTCTGTTACTGGTGTTTTACCTGTAATATTCTCCTTGTCCTGTAGTGGTTCTCACCCTTCACTTTCTGGTTTCCCCACAAAGATCATTTTCTTTAGTGAGTAGTTTGAGTAAAATTCAAAATAAGATTAGCCTCTCCTTATAGTAATAACAAACTAATTTAAACAATCAACTTGAAATTATTTTCAAAATCTGGCGTTTAGCTCAATGTTACGCACATTGATTTAAGCATAAGATCAATATAGGTTTTTTGGTATTTGTAAACTGAAAACTACCCCCCCACAAAAACTAGTTTGCTTAGACATAGCTTACATTTATAAGAAGCCACTAAATAAGTGGTCTCAATACTTCTTTGGGGTACGTATATTTTTGTATAGCACACATTTTAATCGGATATTGTTAGCTTACACGTAAATTCTCGAAATATTGTTTTCATTTTATTATCAGTTTGAATTATATAAAATCTTTGAGATATATCTAAATTGTCATATATATATGGAACAAGTATGGTGTAGGTAGGACAAGCTGACTACACTACCAACTCGTCTTAAGACCAACTATATTTACTTACTTGTCATATATATATGGAACAAGTATGGTGTAAGTAGGACAAGCTGACTACACTACCAACTCGTCTTAAGACCAACTATATTTACTTACTTGTCATATATATATGGAACAAGTATGGTGTAAGTAGGACAAGCTGACTACACTATCAACTCGTCTTAAGACCAACTATACTTTCTTACTTATTTTACTTTAATTCAAAAACCACCTTTCAATCATACTTTTACCATGATTCCGAAATAAATAGGCTACGGAATCTTAAAGTAGAGTAACTATTTAAAATATTGCTCTAAAACTTGCATTAGAACTTAAATAAGGCATCCTAAATATTGCTTTATTTAGTATCATTGCAATGTGTTCCTTTAACCTTACCGTATCATCTCAACCATCAAGTATTTAATACTTGCAGGAATCTGCCCTTATTTTTAAACAACACTTTTATGAAGTCTCAAGTTATGGGATTTAAACTGTACTTATAATGCACGATTACCTTTCTCCACTTCTTTCATTGTTCGATCTAACACAATAGATATGGTGTAATCAGAATAGTTGTAATTTTATAAAATATTTTAATTAGACATTTATAATAAACAGCTTAATGGGCTAGATATATCGATAGGGACTCTTAAAATCGATCGCAACAGTTTCAAATCCTTTTATTGTTTCTTAATAAGAGTTATTTGGTCATACCTTTTCCAAGAAGAATCGAACAAGTTTTAACATTTGTTAGCCATCTCATAGTATTACTACAAAGAGAATAACTTATGGTTTTCGTGATCAGGTCACACATGAATTGCAGTCTGGTGCGTGATCTGTAAGGAGCTGTCAACAAAACTTGCATCTCTCTAAAATGGCAACAATGGAACTATTTGTTTAAGGCTACTGTGACAAAGTATTACTTAATCAGAATTTTTTTACAAATAGCAGTAATAATATACGTTTATTTCCTAATATTACAATACAGTTACAAGTTTATTTGGGAAACTGTAACCATCATAATACTTTAATCAGTGGTTTTAATTAATCTGAAAATCATGCAATATAAAGTACATTTTAAATGCATTCCTTACAATAGTTTCATATATTTTGAAAAAGTCAAAATCGTAAAGGTATATTTCGTAGTTTAGAACATGTCAGTAATAATATACAAATTGTAACCATACAACAATCGTTTACAAAAGAATGTTGTAGAATTTCAATATTATAATAAAAGTATAACAACTTATTATGTTAACTTTCTCTTTTGTTCAGTAAATATAAGTGATGCCCGGAAGAACAGTAGCGCTGCCACATGGAGGGCCACAAAGTCGTAATGTAATTCTTTGTCAGTCTTTATTGGATTTCTGGACCTGCCAAACCCTATTACTGGCCTTTGTAGCCAGACTACAATACAACTTACCTTGTATCGGTAGTCTGGACTTTCTGTACTCATTCTACCAACCATTGTTAACGTCAAAATATTTGTGTAACAATTAAAATAACATTTTAGGTATACATCGTATAATTGATTCACATTTATCATTAAAATCAGCCATTTTAAACGAAATTATCAGTAAAATTATCAATTGTTTTATTTCGTAGGCTTAAACGGCCGGTGTCATTACTTATAACTAAAGCTTCCGGAAACGACCGTAACAAGGTGTTATCTACAATATTTACTTCACCAAACGCCACATCACACCATGGGCGAAAGGTTTGATGATGTAATTATTGTATATAACACCTTGACGTGGTAATATAAACCGGAAGCTTTAGTTATTAGTAAATTATTAATTAATTAGCATACATACAATGGTCATATAAGGATATGGGTGAAAGGATTCAGGATTTTAGTTATGTTATTACATAGATTTAGCTCCTATTTTAATAGGTATCCTAAAACATGATATTTTTGTATACATGTTGGCTATATTTTCAAATAGACTTCAACATATAACTAATAACATACAATATACCTATACAGAAACTTCTATCACTACATTTACTGGCATCAATAAACTTTAATATATATGTTTGTTTAAATAAATGTATTGATTAAAGAAATTAAAATACTGTATCTGTAAAATATTATGTTACCAAACTACATCAATCTTTGGTGAAATTATTTGTAAGTTATTGACCAACCTTTTTTATAGGTCAGATTGTTGTATTTCGAGTAACAATTCTTTAATTTACATCAAAATAAATTGTTCATTTGTTATTGGTCTATTAATTAACGACACTTTCTAAGGAGTAGTCCGCCTTAGTTTGTAACAATCCTAAAATTCGCTCATCTACACTCATCACACTCATTCGAAATCCATATTCACCCATATCTTAACGATCCGCGTCTTAAAAATAAATAATAATAAAAAATAAATAAGTAAAATTAAATAAATTAGGAACACTTTTAATTTAGACATACAGTTGCCATAATTAACACAGTAATTTTTGTAACAAAGAGGATCTGATGTAACAACAAACAATAACACATTATAATTTATACTTATTGTTGTCTCTGACGTACAGGTAAGCACACTATATTTCCTAAATAAGAATCGATAAAAAGCAAACATTGTTCCTGTTATGTGCCGTTAAATTACAATAATTGTTATACACATAATCTTATAACGCAGGTCTTTTTACATAATTAGTAGAGTACAGTTTAAGTAAACAGGACGGATTTAATAATAGCTTTATAGATATCTCTAGTATAGTTATGAAATTTCAACCAAAATTAAACATTTGACTCCATTTGATTAGTTTGACGTCAATAACATGATTGAATGTCAGTTCAGTTTCAGCTAAATAAAAATTTCACAATGAAACATGTGTTTGATCTTCACATAAATAATAGGAAATTATCATATTATTGACCTATAAAGTATTAAGTGTTAATACTCTATTGATTACAAAGAATTTTAAACCACTAATTTGTATATATTACTTCTAAAAAAATATTCATTAAATCTCTTCATAACATGGTATAATATCTTACTTGTTTTTACATTTATGATTAAAGTTTCTAAAATTGAATAAGTCGTATTTCAAATCTACAGTGGATAGCATCGTATAATATATCGATATAACATCGTATATCGATCTGTATCGATATAACATCGTAAACAGAATGTTATTAAAATGTACATGAATTAAACAATTCTCAAAGCATGATCACAAACGACAAAACATTGATTGATAATGGTGACAAATATTGAGGTTATTTAATATGTTTTACATATTTTGTGTACAAAGAATTAATTTGTTTAGACGCTTCCTATTCTGGTATTTGCTTAGTTAACAAGCAGAAATCATAAATAAAAGTAGCAAATAAGTATAAAATAGTATTCCTTTTAATCTGGTAAATAATATCACCACGGGTATATTTGTCAAAACCTCTCCTACTCCTGTAATAATATCACCACGGGTATATTTGTCTAAACCTCTCCTACTCCTGTAATAATATCACCACGGGTATATTTGTCTAAACCTCTCCTACTCCTGTAATAATATCACCACGGGTATATTTGTCTAAACCTCTCCTACTCCTGTAATAATATCACCACGGGTATATTTGTCAAAACCTCTCCTACTCCTGTAATAATATCACCACGGGTATATTTGTCAAAAGCTCTCCTACTCCTGTAATAATATCACCACGGGTATATTTGTCTAAACCTCTCCTACTCCTGTAATAATATCACCACGGGTATATTTGTCTAAACCTCTCCTACTCCTGTAATAATATCACCACGGGTATATTTGTCAAAACCTCTCCTACTCCTGTAATAATATCACCACGGGTATATTTGTCAAAACCTCTCCTACTCCTGTAATAATATCACCACGGGTATATTTGTCAAAACCTCTCCTACTCCTGTAATAATATCACCACGGGTATATTTGTTAAAACCTCTTCTACTCCTGTAATAATTAAAGGTAAGTATTATTTTATAATGAAGTAGGTTATTTAGTATACAGTTTAAAGAGCTTTTGTTTTTATGTGAGCACCGACATATTGCTTGAAACTTGAATAGACATTCAAAATAATACAATTCAATAACTAAATGTATATTTGAATATATCGTTCTAAAGAGATTTAAAGAAATCAAAAACATATCTATTTTTAGTAACTTTAATCTTCATTAGACATTTGATATATCTATAAGCTGAAACGTTAAATAAAAGTTCCGATCAAGGGCAAAATAAGGTTATAACAAGAATAACTTATCGCTGTTTTCCTCATTTATTATGCAAGAGAACAAAGACATTTTCGATTTCCCCTCTATGAAAAAGTACCGATGAAAAATTGCTTTGAGACGGTGTTTGCATTCCCAACAAAACGTCCCGAGTTTTTGTCAGTTATGATTTATAACTAGAATATATCTAATTGATAATCAAGGATTTTATCGACATCAGTACAAACAATATAAAAGAGTAAGAGACATTGGATGAGCGAATGTAGTCATTGTTACAAACTAAGGCCGACCATTCCTTAGAAAGTGTCATTAATTGATAGCTCAATGACAAATTAACAGCCGGTGGTTATCAGCTGGTCTCTTTTAGAATTTATTATCACTGATTGGGATCGAAATAAGAACCTTAGCTTACGAAGCTGGAATTTAACCATTTTCTTGCTAAATATGAGTTAACTTTTTAACGTGATATATTTTTTACCAACATATTATATGCTCAATTTAAAGTAAATATGTTTAGGATATTAATGTTACTTAATTTTAAAGATATTTTATATTGAATATTTTCTTGTTTAATTTTGTTCAAATTACTGAAATAACAGTTGAATCTTTCCAACTCATAATAAACTATATATTAAACTAATATTTCAAAATTATTATTGTTTAATCTTAACTGTAATTAGTTGAACAATAATCTAATCAACATTATTTCCTACTCTAATTTATTGGATAATAGTTATGCAGAATATTTAAATCAACAATAACCAATTACTGTATATTTTTAGTTTAAATAATAATATTATATGTATATCAGTCTATATTAATTATCTAATACTAAGTTATATAAGTATAACTAAACAGGAAATGGACAAGCTTCATTTGCAAATAAAATGATGAGGTGGTGTCTCCCCATCTACTTGACTTTGTAATAGGAAATGAACTTAGGTGTTATTTGAATTTTTATTAGTTGACTCAATTTGTTGGATTACAACTCAATTGCTATCAGGAAGTAAAATATTTGAGAATGAAATGGAATCTTCACTACTGCATTTTATGTAAGTTCCATGGGATTTTAATGATTCCATGGGAGTTATTTAAAGATCTAAAATAACTCTATTTATTTTAGACCTTGAATAAACTGTTTGTCATGGTGAAATACTTTCATTTGGAAACAGTGTTAATGTGGGTCATTTTAAAATTTACAAGTACTAACTAGTCAAGGTTTTTTTAATTTTTGAAAATTTAATGATTTCAAAAAGACATAATTTTTCAAGATTTTCAAAATTTTTATATTTTTCATTGCACTGGAATTAGTTTACGGTTTAGAGAATATTGGTTTTTTAGATCTTTTACACTTTTGGAATTTAACGAGAATGTTTAGATTGTTTGGATGTTTTTCAGCTCGTTGGAACTATATTATATTTTTGTGACTATGGGAATTTACAGCATCTGCCAGAAATTTTAAACTGTCAATATTTTGAACACTTTTTCTATGATAGTTGATTTTATATGTTTTTTTTTTTTGAGATTTTGAGGTTTGCGAGTTTTTTTAAATAGTTGGAGATCTTTTAATTGATTAGGAGTTTTAAGACTTTTATACAATTTTTCTAATTTTCAAACATTTTTGGGATTATCTGAAATTTATAGATTTAAAAATTTTTGTAATATTTTAAAAATAAAAAGACGTTTCTGATTTAGAAGATATTTGCATATTACAGTATAAGTTTTAAAGCTTTAAAATGTTAAAATATTTTCCGAATTTATAAAATTTTGTTACTTTTAATCTTTTTAAGTTTTGATGATTTTTAACATGTTGTAATTGTTATTTATTTTAGGACATTTTAAAGATTTTAAAAATTTGTTGCATGTTTTGACACATGAGATTTAAAAAAGAAATGTTTATGGATTCAGAAGTATTTGAAAATTTGTAATATTTTTTTAATTTTTCTAGATTTTCAAGACATTTTAGAAGCTTCAAAGACATTTGAGTTTCTTAAAATCTATGAGATTTTGGGAATTTCTAAAAATATTTTTAATTTTTGTGGATTTTATAGTTGTTAAGTTTTTCTTAGTACGAGTGTTTTGAAAATTTTAAATACTTTTCGAGACTTTTAAACTTAAAATATTTGATTCTTATTTGAGATTTTTATAATATTTTCAAGTTTAACATTTTTGTGTACTTTTAGAATCGATGACGTTATTTGCAATTTTTTAAGATTTTGAATTGTTACCAGAGTTGTAGTGTTTTTCAGTTTTACAAGATATTTATTAATTTTCGAGTGGTTTCGGATGTTTTAAAGTCTTTGAGTTAACTAATTTGCGAAATAAAATTAGATCTTTAGGATTGGGTAGTTTTTTTTGGAATTTATGAAAATATTAACATTTTTCAAGTTTGAATTTTTTTCTAATTTATTTTTTTTTCTTTTGAAGATTTTTAATACTTTGCAGTTTTTTCTAGATTTTTTAAATTATTGAAACAGCAATAAACAACTGGGGAACTTTATTAACCTAGAATTTAACAATTACGATAAAGGGTAAATGTTTCAATAATGTTAACTTGCTTGTCCTATCTGTCTGTATCAAGGGAGTCTCCTGATACCAAGAGTGTCTCCTTGTCTAAGTCAAGAGTTAAACTTGTTATGGAGGTAACCACACTCTTGGCCCTAAACTGGAAATTAGTCCAGATACTGTATAGACAAGTAGCCCATGTGATGCACAATTTGTTATAAGAGAAGACAATCTCTTCTAACCGAAAGGCTACCACTTAGACTTGTGAACAGATCAGAGTGGCCTGGAAAGGGGTAATTACTTCCTCACCTGATGAAAGTACAGTCACATTGAATATTTGTGTAGTGTGTTGTGTTTTCATGTTTTCCAATTCTTTATATGTTTTGTGTTAGTGGACTTCTGATGTAAATTTGGTGACCTATACTGCATTATTTCAAACCTCTAACATTCCTTTCGGTGTTTTCCACGCTAATGACAAACATCTTAGAGCATATTACTCATATGAACGTGACTTGATTTAAAAGTTATCTATTTATTTAGTAAATTTTGAATAAAAATGCACTTATATTTTTTTCTGGAAATTGTGTAGTAAGTTCAAGTGACTAATAGGGGCTGAGACGCCGCATCTTAGTGACAATTCAAGCAGTGGTTTGTAGATTGATTATTATCACTGAGGCTATGGTTTTGTGCTGCCATCTCACTGAGGCTATTGTTTTGTGCTTCCATCTCACTGCAACTATGGTTTTGTGCTGCCATTTCACTGAGGCTATGGTTTTGTGCTGCCATCTCACTGAGGCTATGGTTTTGTGCTGCCATCTCACTGAGGCTATGGTTTTGTGCTGCCATCTCACTGTGGCTATGGTTTTGTGCTGCCATCTATACACCTCAGCAGTCATAATCTCTGCGTTTTTATCATGAAGTTTTCTAAGTAAAGCTACGTGTACTTTTTATATTAATTGTAGCCAAGTGTTACACACAAGTGTTTCTAGTAACCATTTTCAACACATCATATTAATGCTACCATTTTACATTCTGATATTTCAGATACGACAGTCAGTATTTATGTATTGGACAAATAGTTAGCTAATAAAGAGGAGTCTTCAGAATTTCAAAATGTATGTTTAAAATAAATATTAAAATTAAATAAGACAGTTTTTCTTGGAATCGAGGTTTACTCGCTAAATTTTTTATACAAGTAACCACAAAGCCCCACAGTCGAAGTCTGTCAGAATTTATTGTATTTCAGGAGCTGTTAAAACCGGTTAGAGACCTTTGTGGCAAAGAGAGCAATAAAACATAATGATACCATGGGTTAGCTGGTTATGTGCTCCTTCTAAGAATTTCCAAATCAATTAATGACAAAATAAAATGTTTTAAAAATACTTTATAGTTTTTATTATCTGAGATTGATATATAATTGATTATTAATTTTAAAGTTATGAAATTTACGATCTACTTTTTCTGTCGGCACTTGCGGCACAGTAGTGTATAAAGTATGTATTGAGTATGTAAAGTATGTAGAGTACACACTTGTTCACTGCTGCTGAGCTCATTATTTAGAAACCAAACAACAATACATAATTGGAGTTATAAAATAAACTAAACAAATTTAGCATCAAGCGTGAAAGAACATAAAACAAAGAAATATTACTTATTTCTTTGTTTTATAAAGCTCGTTAGGTTTATCTGAAAGATTGGTAAGCACGCCATTGATGACAACGTAGCAGTAGTCAAAGTGGGGAAATACAAGAGTTTTCACTAGCATAATCTTAACATCTAAAGGTAAACAGTTATAATATCTCTTAAGACTTCATCAATATGACAAGGTAAAGACTGAGCGTTAATACGAACTAGCTTGTAGAAACGGCGATATGGTTACAGTAGATACGTCGGGCCCGGGCGTGGCGGGGTCGTCAAGACCCCGCACCAAAGAAAAGCGCGACGGACCACGGGGCACCACAGACCACAGTCGGCAGGACAACAAACACGCATCACACAAACAAACTTCACAAACACGCATACATTCAGCACAGTCATACTGAAGAAAATTAAAAGAGAAATGAATATACAACATAAAACTTAAAATATATGTGCACACAGAGCATGTGTTATACAGGCACGCTAAGGTGACAGTTGCCTGATCTCCTGTATGATATTAAATTACGATATTTACACACAAAAAAGAAAAGTATATACAAATTAATATCAATATTAGTGTACTAGAATAGTGTTATACTAATATATTACAATATTTACAAAATAAACTTAATAATAATATACGTGTAAATACAAAATATTATATTAGTATAAACACTAAAGCAAACACAAGGACTATGAATTATAATATTAAGAAATGAAAACCAAACAAGTGATTGTATAACTAAATACTAACAGTTGAAATTAATTCAAATTTTTAAAATAGACTAAACAAAAATATATCTTAAACATATACAGACCCAGATTAAACTTTATGTACTAAAGAAAAATAATATACGAGAAGGAAAATTAAAAAGTATAAACTAAAAACAACTCAGTAAAATCGCCAAAGGCAAGCAGTTGATATTTACTTTAAATTTCAAAAAATATGAAACCAATATTACACCAAAATATTTAATTTAATAACTATACGTAAACTTGTTTCATTTATATATATATATATAGTATAAAAGTTGTAATTCCTAGGGCTGCTATTTATAATAATGTTATAATAAAAAACAATAACTTAGCACCCTTAAATAGTTTTTTTATTAAATTATCACCGACCGGTTTCGGCATTTATGCCATCTTCATAGGTGAATATGTGTTTACAAAACAAATAAAATTAAGTAAATAATTATCATAAAGGAAACATATGTTAAATTAGTGAATATTTTTCTTTTTCTTCTGGTGGTTAGTTGTCATTTTGTGTGTTGTTTCTTATATGTATAATTGTTTCGAATATTGGGTTTCTTTTTTGTGTTAACATGGTGTTGATTAAATTATTGGGATTTTCTTTGTTGTGTTTATAAATTTCAAGTTCTTCTTGAGAATCTAGTTTTTTGCTTTTAGAACCGAATTTTAGAATTTTCATGTTGGTTTTCATATTTGTGTAGTTGTGATTATTGTTTAGTAAGTGTTCTGCAAAGGAAGATTTCATTGAAGTTCTGTTGTTTGATTTTAGAGCTTGTATGTGTTCATTAAATCTTCGTTTAAATGATCGTCCTGTTTGTCCAATGTAATAGTTTGAGCAGTCTGAACATTCAATCTTGTAAATTCCTGATTTGTCAAATATATCTTGGGTTTTATGTAATTTGGAAGTGGATTTCTTTTGTATTATGTTAAATGCGTTGTTATTTGTTTTAAAACCTATTTTGAATTTTTCTTTTTTAAATGTTTTTCTAATTGCTTTATTAAGTATTGTGTTGTGGGGAACACAGATGAATGTTCTATTTTCTGGTTCTACTTGACAAATGTTTCTATTTTTAATTTTTATTTTATGTAATATTTTGTCGATTTTGGAAGGTTTATAACCATTATCCATTGCTATTTGTTTGATTATTTTGAATTCTTCATTGAAATCATGTTTGTCCATTGGTACTTCTACTAGTCTTTTAATAAAAGATCGAAATAAAGCCATTTTATGACACCATGGATGATTGGAATTTATTGGGATTATAAGATCTGATTGAGTGTTCTTTCTGTAAATTTTAAATTTATGTTTTGATGAATTTTGATAAATTGTTAAATCTAAAAAGTTGATTTCTTTATTTTGGCTTTCCATTGTAAATTTGATTGTTTTAGAGATGGAATTCAGATAGTTTAGAAGTTGAATTTGTTGATCTTTTGTTCCTTTGAATAAACAAATAATATCATCAAAGTAACGATACCAATAAATTAAGTTGTTTCTAAAGGGATTTTTATCATTAATGATTTTTGATGATTCTAGATTATTCATGTAAATATCAGCAAGAAGACCTGAAAGAGGAGAACCCATTGCCAAACCTTCTTCTTGTTTGTAAAATTTATCATTAAATTCAAAGTAGTTCTGATTTACACTTACTTTTGTTAGGTTGATTATATCGTTGATGTTGGATTCAGTTAGGTTATTCATACTTTTTTCTAAATTTTCACGAAGAATTTTTATTGTTTCATTAATCGGAATGTTTGAGTACATATTTTGTACATCAAAAGAAATAAATGAAGAATCTTTCGGAATGTTGATGTTTTTTATATTCTCTATTAACTCTAGTCTGTTTTTGATGGTGAAATTATTTGTGTATTGTATGTTGTTTTTGATAAATTGATTGAGGAACTTGCATAATTTGTATGAAGGGGCATTTTGGTAGAGCAAGAGGCACCCCGAAAGGCGAACAACCCGGCCGGAATACTACTAGCCTTTTGCATTCGCTCGGTCAAAAGACTGTCCTAAAAATATTAACCGCGCACAGTGCAGAATACATATACAGGAAGTTTGGAAATTCTGTAGCCAAAAATTGGGATTTTGTTCAAGACATGAAAATAAACAAAACTTGTTACTAAACAGTATGGTCTATCTTGTTTCCTTAACCGTGTCTCTTTATGTTATTACAGTAATTTTTATTAAAAAGAAAAAAAATATATATCTCAGGAACCATAAAGACCTCAGGTCTTAAGATTTGCTTACCTACTAAAGCTAATATTACGTAAATGGCCAATTAGTTGAAATGATTTATGTGGAATCGTTTGAAAAATATTTATCTTACGTTTTAAATTTAAAAAAAATCATGAACAAAAACCACTGACTGTAAAATATTATGAAGTATTTTATGTATTTTTTCGATGTGCCGTATGATAATTGTTTACACAGTTATATAATTTAATATTCCACTGTTATTTTATAAACACAATTAATTAAACTAGGCCTACTAATAAATAGTTTATAGGAAACAATGTTTGTTTTAATTAAATTGCTTACAGTTACTCTGCGAGAAGCTCATTAACTCCACAATCGACATCGTCGTCTTCCTCTGAATCAGAAGATGTGTTATTATGAAGTCTTATGATGAACTGTTCCATGCCAATTTCCCACATATGCTCTTCTTCAATGTATTTCTTCTTCTGGTCCGTTTTTTCTCCTGGCGACATACTTTGGCCCACTGTTCCTCAGAAATGTCATTGAAGGCCTCAGCGGCTAGGTGAATAATGTCATTAATTTTAAATGTAGTATTTTTCTCAGCTTCTTTTCCCTTCACGGCAGCCCATATTTTTTTCGATTACGTGAAGTTCCGGGGGATATGGGAGCAAACGCAAAACACTGTGGCCATGTTCTTCCATTAGATCGTCAACTTTGTATTGCTTCTCTTCTCCCTTTTGAACTCTTATAATTTCATAAAGTTCTGGTTTTGTTAATTTAGGGTTAAAGTTGATGTTCCGTTCATTTAACCAGTTAATCATTTCTGATTTAACAATATTTCTTGTAGGCTGTCTGACACATACTGTATTATGGTACGATGCAATGTCCAATACAAGAACTGATCTGGGAGGTAGGTTGGGGGATAAGCTTTTCCTTTAGTCATTTCTTGTAGTTCTCGCTGTTCATCTCGTTATGGTAGTCACCGAGATTTAATCCAGATTTCCACATCAATAAACCATTTTGAATAAATCCTTTATTCCAATCTGCATGGAGAATAGTTAATCTGGATCCCTTTGATACCGGTTTTTAAGACCTAAATTAGAATTATGTGAATCTATCCAGGACTGTTGCTTCGTGTGTGTGCTATGAATGTAAGTTTCATCTGTAAAAATTATCGGTCTACCTTCTGCTGTATATTGGGTAATTTGTCGAAGATATTTTAATCTTAAGAGTTTGATATCATGTCATTCCACAAGTATTTTTCTGTTATCTTAAGTTGTCTTCCATTTCAATCCCATTTTATGCATAGTTCGCCGTAGAGATCATGGGCTTCCCTTAAAATTAATATTTGAATTTTCAATTTCAATCATTATCTTTTTACAGTTACACACGATTTATGCGTTATGTGATAATTATTTATCAACAACCTCAAGGCTTCCAAATCGAACGAATCTAGATCGCACACTGGCTTTTTCCTGTTCACATTTTTTTAGGCGTAAAAATGCTGGTGGAGTAATTTTTACATCAGAGGAACTTTCTTTCAGAATTCTTTTTACTGATCGCCTGGAAACTTTAGTGGCTTCAACAACTTTATCTATTACTACTGACTTTAATTTATTTCCTTCTTGAATATTACAAAAATAATTATATACTTTGAAAACTATTTCCCTACCTTGACTGTGTAGAACAGTTCCTTTACCACCTAACTTAGGCATGATAATACATAATAATCGTTATTAAAATATATCCACTATTAGTCACTCAATCGAAACTTAATACTAACTAGTAATCATTAATTAACTCAATGTATTCAACAGTCAAAATAATTGCACTAATCAATAAAAATCACAGTTAACTTTAACAACTAACGGTGTTAATAAACTGACAAATACTTGACCTACGGAAAGAGAGAGACCACCCAAATAAATAAATCTACAATGAGAAAAAGGATTTTATGAAACAACGCCGTTAATACTGCCTTTAGACCCACCCCTCAGTTTCCGGGAATTCAATGTTTGCAGGCACGTTAGTACACAAAAGGCAGGCGAAATGAGTAGTAGCGCGGCTCGCCTTCTGAGATGCCTCTGCCTCTAATTAACTACAGGTCTGATTGGGATTCCGTTTTTATGTGTTTTAGGTTACCTCTCATTTTAGGAGCTTTTGGATTGATTTGTTTTAGTCTGTTCTTTTCTATTGTAGAAAGAATTTTACTTTTTGTGATAGTAGAATTTAATGTTTTTAGATAATCAGCAGTAGGATCTTTGTGTACAGTTTTAAATGGGTTGTTGTTTATAAAATCAAATACTTTTTCTTTATAGTCTTCTTGTTTTATGATTAAAGTTGTGTTACCCTTATCTGCTTTAGTAAGAATAGCATCGTTCTCTATCAGTTTCGTTGATATTTCATTTATTATGGTCATGTCTTTTTGGCCTGAATTTCTCATTTGATTAGAAGTTTTAAGTTTTGTTTTTTCAAGTTCATGTATGAAATTATGTCTTAAAGATTCTTGATTATTAATATCTTGATATTTGATTCCGATATCTACATTGATTAAATCATTTTCAATATTTTGTGGTTTTCTATCTAAATTAATATTATATTTAATGCATTTACTAAGCATATCATTTTCTTCGTCATTAAATTGGATATTTGTCAAGTTTTGAATTTTAGGAAAAAATGTTATATTATTGATTTCATAATCTGAATTGATAGAATGTTGACTTTCTATCAAATTTTTTAATTTCTTTTCATGAGTATGTCTTTTCTTATGTAATATAGGTAAAATACAAATGTTAATCATTTCATCAATTTCTTCTAGACTTTCAGGAAGGTATAATGAACTCATTTCTTCTTTAACTTTTATTAACGTATTTTTTAAATTGTTTAATTTAGAGTAAAGATAATTGATCTCTTCTTTTGTCCAAATTTTCTTAGCAGTGTCTGAAGCTTTTTGTGCTGCGGTTGAATTACATTTAGTAAACAATTGGACATATTTTGGAATGACATTTGATTTTAGACAATTTTTGTTAAATTTTATGTCTTCTTTTAAAGTAGCTACCTTAAGTGTTATGTACTTACATTTTTGGATTACATTCTGGTTGTTAGCCATTATTAGTAGAAAAGTTGTAATTCCTAGGGCTGCTATTTATAATAATGTTATAATAAAAAACAATAACTTAGCACCCTTAAATAGTTTTTTTATATATATGAATTATATAGGGTAATTCAGCATTATGGTAACATAATTTAGGACGTGATTTTAGAACTAAAAATATGAAAACAAGTTTATATAAACATAGGTCCGCAAACGCTTCATTAGCGAGTAAAGGCTGGCGAATGATTTCGCTCTGATTTCAGTTCACCTGATGAAATTCAGTGATTGAGAATTTCTTGGTACTTAATTTTTAACACAAATAAGGTGGATTTATATGGAAAATCGCTTGAATAATCGAATAAATCCAGTCTAGAAGCCATAGTGTTAACAGTTTTTGATAAAAAGAATGAAATTTGCCTAAAATCTAATAATAAAAATACAGTTTTCAATGTTTAATGCCCAAAAACATTGTTAATTTGCCCATTAAACAAATTGGGCAAATAGAAACTGTAGAGAATTTAATTTTAAAAACAACCATATGCTCAAAGTTAACTAAATTTGAAAAAAAAATAATAATAATAATAAAATTGACTCTAACGTAGAACATTACACAGAAATGTTTTGCCATTTTATGATAAGGAATGAACTTCTGATTGGTAATATCTATTGAAAACCAATACATTATTTTTTTTAAGAAGTTTTATTTTAAAATGAAATAAACACATCTAAAACTACTTTAAAACACACCGGAAGATTAAGGATGGTGTTCAAAATGACCTCTGTTGTTCAAAATGCATGCGTTCAGGCAACTTCTCATCGAGTTTTAGACCCGTTCAAAAACTTTCTGCTTGATCATTTTTATTCCGTTCTAAATCTTTAATCGGAGTTCTTCAATGTTATCTATTGAAGAAGAGTAAACTAATGTTTTCAAATGTCCCCGAAGGTAAAAATCCCAAGAATTTAAGTCTGGTGACCTTGCTGGCCATGGAACTGGCCCTCCTCGGCCTATCCATTTATTTGGGAACACTTATTTAGGTGTCAGTAACAGCAACACAGTAGTGCGCAGGCGCGCATAAACCACATGCTTTGGCGCACTGCTGAGGTAACCTAAATCTTTAAGAAAATACTGTACTGTAGATCGTTTCAAGTTCAAGTCCGAAACTCGATGAGAAGACGCCTGAACGCGTGCATTTTGAACAACAGTGGTCATTTTGAACATCATCTTTAATCTTCCGGCTAGTTTTAAAGTCATTTTAGATATAATTATTTCATTTTAAAATAACACTTTTTACAAAAACATTTTTTATTTTATTATTTATTTTTTTTGAAATTTAGTTAACTTTGCTCATATGGTTGTTTTCAGAATTAAATTATCAACAATTTATATTAGGAAAAACAATTTATTTATCGGCTACTTAAGAATGTTATTGGGCATCAAACCTTGAAGACTGTAGATTTTAGGCAAATTTCATCCTTTCTCTCAAAAACTGTAAACACTTATTCGATTTTTCAAGTGATTTTCCATATAAATCCACCTTATTTGTGTTAAAAAGTAAGAACCAAGAAATTCAGAATCACTGAATTTCACCAGTGAACTGAAATAAGAGCGAAATCTTTTGTTAGACGTTGCTAATGAAGCATTTCCGGACCTATTTTTATATACACTTTTTTTCTTACTTCTAGTTCTAAAATCACGTCCTAAATTATTTTACCGTAATTATGAATCACCCTGTGTATGTATACATAGTAAAAATAAAAATACTGAACAAACAAAACATTTAAATTACATTTTTGCAAAATAAGACAAGAAATAAATGATTATTTCTTGTCTTATTTTATAGGCAAGATAACTAAGTATCAGGCTTGTCAGCTGCCTGAAAATCAGACCAATACTCAGTGGTTCAGACTTCACGTAAATCTGTACATCAGGCTATTAATGATTAGTAACAATGACTACACTCGTTAATCTACACTCATCATACTCATTCGCCTCTCATATTCACCCATATCTCTACGATCAGTGTGTTAGTAATGGATAATACAGCTACCAACTAAACTATATGGCTTTGTTCAAGTTATATCTTCTAATTTTAAGCTGGAATATGTTTACCAACTAGGGTACTCTCATGTAGAGACTAGGCCCAAATGGAGTATATCTCTTACCGCAGCGTTTAACGTAAACAAGTTACCTGACTGTGAATGATTAATAATAGTGATCGGAACTCACTTCCGTTCTATATGTAATTTCGTACTGAAACATATTAACGAAACAAGGTTAATAAAACTATATAAGTACAGTATATTGAAGTTTTTCTCCATATGGTTCCATGCTATTTGCGGCTCGCCAACTTGCGGTACTGCTAATAAATTAAACCAGGGTTGTTGTTGTATTGGTAAAGGCTGACAGCTGCCTCTTGCAAGGGATGTGCCACTTGCGGCTCACTGAAGACTGACCTAATAATTACATTTAATTCTTCCTTGGCAGTAGATAACAATTTCATTAGTATACCTTATAGCTACCACATGTATATACTGTACATAGAAGATACAATATATCGTGACTAATACAACCGTCGCCTTGTATCATTCTCTTGCGTTACTATATAAGCAAAATATTAACTTTTAAAGATATGTTCGATCTAATACAAATGCTGTAGGCACATCGCTCACAATAATTTATTTTATAAAATACATAATTATCATCGGCTATATTTTATTGTTTAATAAATGTATATTTCACTATCTTCGTTTCTTATCATAATCTAATAATTATATTAACATAACAATAACAATTGGAAGAATGTTCACTAAAAAACTTACAATTTTGAGATACCGATCTTTTACAATAACAGAAAAGTCCTTTTTAGTAATCAAGCTTGTTTTCACATTTACTGCATGTTGCTGTTTTAGAATATGATAACCTTTGAACCATATTTGCAACTGCCAGGTCTCCTGCCCACACATACTCGCACAGTGCTAATGAATGTGGACTCTCTTTGATGTCACATATCTCTAATCACGTAAGTACGAATTTATTTTTACAGTAAAATATGTTGAGATTCATGTTGATAAATCACAGGTAAAATTTAAAAAAACATTCTATACATACACATACCATATTTATTACAAAACTGAATAATGCTGTCTACTAAATCCATAGCTGCATGCTTCTAAATATTTGATACTCATTCCAACCAACATTGAAATCATATTGGTTGGAAACATCAGCTTCAGTCTCATGTTTTGTTACCTTTCTGGTACCCTTATGGTAAAATTAAAATGTATTTTCTTTGATTAGTTACTTTTTAGCTTAGTTGTTTAAAATGTCACAATCAACTTTTGAACTTTAAAATAATTTAATTTATACCTCGGAATCAAATTATTTCCGAAGTGTAGCTTAAAACTAACAAACATGTGAACTAATTTACATGTGGGATAGCTCACATGTTATTACATTCATGTCCTTAATCATATTTAGAGTTTATTTATTACTTAAAGTGTCATGTTATACGTAGTTTATTATTTTTATTCAGAGGATTATAAAAAAATTATTTTCGATGATCCTAACAGTAAATAGAATTTAATTATTGCTTATCACATCTAGAAATATAACAGGATTTTAAATACAAACAAAAGTAAGGATTGAAGCATTACTTACTTAAACAATACATACTTAAATAGTATAAACTATATCAGACTTAGAATAAGTGAAATTTGTTAAATCTCTTAGGTAACTTTTCAACCAGTGTCCTATATTCTAAGATAGAGCCATGTATGTTTAGTTACTGGACTATGAAAACAGATTTAGAGATATTTATTCCATATAAATAATAAACATACACAATAGATAAAGTTAATTAGTAAAAAAACTTCAAAATAATAAAAAGATTAAATGAAGGGAAAAGGAAGAAGACTGTGGTAGGGTAGTGCAATAAACCAAGTAAATATCTTTGTATCATAAGTAACTTTTAAATGTGTATTTTGAATAATCTTGTTTACAAACATAAACAATTATTAATGAAAATATAAAGTGAAACAAAGTTCAGAAAATATAAAAAAGGCAAGCTAATGTTTTAAAGTCTTTGTATCATATTGTAAATGGTAAGATAGTTTCAACACAGTAATAACCAAATATAAAATAATACGTATACCAAAAATAAAACTAAAATAATTAGTGGCTGCATCCTGTTTAAGTCTTTAGTACTTCAGATTAAACATTTCACTTGTTCATGGACCAACAGGAACAGTGACGATAGTGATCAGTTTGCTATTTATCATACAAACCAGTTGTTTGAAAATGGAAGCTTGATTTTTTTGGATAAAACTGACAGTGCTTTGCCCATAAAATCGATTGTGACTATTACTTTAGGAATTTTGAAAAATTAAGTTTACGCAAATTTCTGTGAACTCGATAACACAAAATCCTCGATAGTACAAATTGTTTCATATCTCCTTAAACCTCCCATAACAATTAATGTTAAAATAACCTTTATAACACGAATGTTACGGACAAACTAACTCAATAACAAAAATTTTATGCAACTTTTAAGACAACGAAAGCACAAAATCAAAACCTTCATAACACGAATATGAATAGCCAAACACCTCTATACCACGAATTCGACCTCTGTAAGATGAATTTCCTTGGTCAAAACCTCAGTAATACGAAGGAACATTTCCATTTTATTGGCGTCGAAACCAGAAGCCTGACTTCCGTTTGGCATGATTACTGGTACAATACTGATCTGGAATATCAGCATAGATTTGTAACTGAGTTTACATATAGTAGTTTGGTTTGTTGTGCAGTGCCGTTGCGTATTTTAAGGCGAATATGATGATGATATGACTAGTTATTTATAGTTTATCTCCAGTGTGAGTCCTTATGTGCTGTGTCAAGGCTGACATACGTGCGGTTGTATACGGGCACAGGTTACAACTGAATGGTTTATCTCCAGTGTGAGTCCTTATGTGCCGTATCAAGGCTGACTTACATGCGGTTCTATACGGGCACAGGTTACAACTGAATGGTTTCTTTCCAGTGTGAGTCCTTATGTGCTGTAACAAATTTGACTTACTAATAGTTCTATATGGGCACTGGTCACAACTGAATGGTTTATCTCCAGTGTGAGTCCTTATGTGCCGTATCAAGGCTGACTTACATGCGGTTCTATACGGGCACAGGTTACAACTGAATGGTTTCTTTCCAGTGTGAGTCCTTATGTGCTGTATCAAGGCTGACTTACGTGCGGTTCTATACGGGCACAGGTTACAACTGAATGGTTTATCTCCAGTGTGAGTCCTTATGTGCTGTAACAAATTTGACTTACTAATAGTTCTATATGGGCACTGGTCACAACTGAATGGTTTATCTCCATTGTGAGTCCTTATGTGCTGTGTCAAGGCTGTCTTAAATGTGGTTCTATACGGGCACTGGTTACAACTGAATGGTTTATCTCCAGTGTGGGTCTTTATGTGCCTTGACAAATTAGTCTTACAAATAGTTCTATATGGGCAATGGTCACAACTGAATGGTTTATCTCCAGTGTGAGTCCTTATGTGCTGTGTCAAGCCTGACTTATGTGCGGTTCTATACGGGCACAGGTTACAACTGAATGGTTTCTCTCCATTGTGAGCCCTTATGTGCTGTAACAAATATGACTTATCAGTAGTTCTATATGGGCAATGGTTACAACTGAATGGTTTATCTCCATTGTGAGTCCTTATATGCTGTAACAAATTAGACTTACGAATAGTTCTATATGGGCACTGGTCACAACTGAATGGTTTATCTCCAGTGTGAGTCCTTATGTGCTGTATCAACATTGACTTAGCAGTAGTTCTATATGGGCACTGGTCACAACTGAATGGTTTCTCTCCATTGTGAGTCCTTATGTGCTGTGTCAAGGCTGACTTATGTGCAGTTCTATACGAGCACTGGTTACAACTGAATGGTTTCTCTCTATTGTGAGTCCTTATGTGCTGTGTCAAGCCTGACTTATGTGCGGTTCTATACGGGCACAGGTTACAACTGAATGGTTTCTCTCCAGTATGAGTCCTTATGTGCTGTATCAACATTGACTTAGCAGTAGTTCTATATGGGCACTGGTCACAACTGAATGGTTTATCTCCAGTGTGAGTCCTTATGTGCCGTATCAAGGCTGACTTACGTGCGGTTCTATACGGGCACAGGTTACAACTGAATGGTTTCTCTCCATTGTGAGTCCTTATGTGATTTGTCAAGTCTGACTTATGTGCAGTTCTATACGAGCACTGGTTACAACTGAATGGTTTCTCTCCAGTGTGAATCCTTATGTGCTGTGTCAAGGCTGACTTATGTGCAGTTCTATACGGGCACAGGTTACAATTGAATGGTTTCTCTCTATTGTGAGTCCTTATGTGCTGTGTCAAGCCTGACTTATGTGCGGTTCTATACGGGCACAGGTTACAACTGAATGGTTTCTCTCCATTGTGAGTCCTTATGTGCTGTATCAACATTGACTTAGCAGTAGTTCTATATGAGCAATGGTCACAACTGATTGTCTTCTCTCTAGGAAGTGTTTTCTTGTTTATTATAACTTTCTTTCTTTTAGCTTTATAACTATATCCATTAAAACTAAAGCCTTCACTGTTTATATGGGCAACCCTTAAGGAATTGTCTTCTACCAGGTTGGCTGACGACAATATGCTGGTGTATTTTACCTGTAACATATAAATTTTATATTTGTTTTAAAAGCATATTGTTTTTAATATATTCACATTAATTTGTTTATTTAGGCGTAATTAAAATATAAATTATGTATAAAGTCATTAAAGTCAACTTATTTTAGAAAGGAAAATGTTTAGCCAGGTACATTAAATTCAGATTAATACTTTCTTAATTATCATTGGGAGTGGTTTGTGATTTCTCTGGTTAGGATGGTAAATGGTGAATAAATTTTACCGATATGGATTACTTTAATATTTGAATTTTTTTGTTTATACTGTATTTAAGTTTATTAGATAATGTTTCCTTGTTCGTTATTAAAAAAAATAAAATAAAATAAAAAATAAACTAATTTAGAAGTAACACAGATAACAGAAAATTAGTCCCACTGAGACCATTGACTGTCAGTATATGAAGATCCAGGCTTGGTACAAATGTTAGTTATGTTAAACCATTATGACAAATTGTGTTGACAAATATTTCACCTGTTGTACTCAATATAAATAGATACATTTTTTTAAATACTAGTCAGTCTACTTAAAACATTGCAAGTTGTTATTCACTGTATACTATCTTGTTATTGTGTAGTATAGGTTATTTTTAACAGAGTTTATTATTGTTGGTAATTATTAGTATTTATGATTATTTAAAGTTGTCATGTTATTTATTTATATGTGTTTGTTTATTATTGTTATTTAGATTTATATTTTCACTGTTAGTTTATGAATGACACTGGACTGGGCTGAAATATGTTGGGCTTTGAATATTTAATTGCATGTCTCTTTTACTGGTGTATTTCCTGATAATTTAAATTTACAAAAAAATTTCCACAACATAAATCTAATAATTTAACAGATAAAAATAATGTTTGTCCAATTGCTTTATTAAGTGTTTTCTCAAAGGTATTGGAACGCATAGTGAAGGATCAGTTGGCTTTATATTTACAAAACAACCGAATATTAAGTGAGTGTCAGTATGGATTCAGACAGGATATATGTATAAATGATGCTTTGTTTGATATTAATAAAAAATTAAATAAGAGGCGTGTTTTTAAAGTAAGTACCGTTTTGGAATCCCACCGCTGTAGCCCCTCAAATTATCCTTTTCGATAAGAATAAAATAGGGTTGATTTTAGTAAATTAATAACAGCTGTTTTGTAAATGAATAAACATGTTTATTTTGGTTGTTTGACATTATCCTATTGATGTATTAAGAGTTTGATCTTCAGCTGTCAAATAAAAACAATGAACGTGTTTGAAATAGGCTAATACCATTGGGTATTTATAGTAATAAATGTAGCAACGTAAGTAGTGTGTGTGATATACTGTAAATAAATTTCATATTGTGATTTTATGTTTTACCGTTAATCTACTATTATTTGTGGTTGTAAAATCACATGCTAAGGCCGAAGACACCGGTGTATTGAGTGCAGCTAGAGTTGAGATAGGCACGCAAATCGTGCAGGGGTGTCGCAAAGTATTTGTTAATTTTAAAACTATTTAAATAAATGTAATAAACTTTTGTAGTTAGTTATGTACATTACCCTATACCAAACATTTAGACATATTTTACTTGTTTTTTGAATAGCCAGGGGATGTTGCAGGAAGGAAGTATTAAACATTTTAAATTTAAGCTTACCGCTAGTTATATTTCATTTTAGAGGTACAATACAAAAGTGCAAACCTGAGGTCAAAAGGATGACCTAGTCAGAAAATACAGAGATTCAAAGAATTAAATGTCATATTACTAATTCTGGTTAGTTAAACAGCTATTAATTTAACAGTTTGAGGTCCCTGTAGTTGATTGTTAACAATCGTAACGAACGACTGTGTCATAAAAATAACTATATTATTTAACAAAAATAAAACTAAAAAAACTTATTAAAACCCTTTTGACAGTAGTTTTACTCTAAAAATAGTTTTTTTTTAAATTATTATAATAATCTGTTACATATTTTATAAAATTATAAATATTTTATAAAATTTTGTAAAAATTAATTTTTCATATTCTGTCAGATAAATTATAACTCTACACAGCAATAGTTAATAACTATCTTGAATGAAGAACATCTTATCCTTTTTCGTATGCTGTGTTAGGTATATGACATTACATTCTTTGAGAGGCTATATTTATTGACTGGATCATTCTTTTGACCTCAGGTTTGCACTCTTATATTATACAAACAAAGACCATTAATAAGGGCCTTTGACTCTGGACGCAACATTGTGTTGAATAAGTCAGATATGATTAGGGTCCGTGACACTGCACTGTTGTGGTTCCGGAGTTATTTGAGGGGTAGGAGACAGGTAGTGTCCATTTGTGGAAGGAATAGTGACCCTTACCCTATTGCATATGGCGTGATTTTAGGGCCTATTTTATTTTTAAATTTATATAAATAATATTGCGAAAATTCAATTGGACGGAAAATTGTTTCTTTTTATGGATGACTACCTGCTATTTCTGTCTGGTAAAATTAGAACAAACAAAAGCAATGAGCGATTTGAGGATTTTGAAAAGGTGGTTTGATCATAATGTTTATTAAATGTTTCTAAAACAAAATTTTTACCCATATCATTGAATTTTATTTCAGATTATAATTTTAATGATTTGAAAATTCATCAACGCGGTAGTCATTTAAATGTATCTTGTGATTGTAAAGTATTGAGCGTGTAAATCATTATAAATATCTGGGTGTTAATTTCGACTACCACCTAAAATGGACTGATCATGTAACTTATATTCAAACAACTATTAGAAAATATATCTACGCTTTTAGAAGATTAGGTGATATTTTGGGGAGAGGAATTTAATTTATAATTTGACAGTACATTTTGCTTACATTAAGTCACTCTTGCCTTTTGGGAACATTGCTTGGGGAGGCGCAACAAATTCAGTTATGGAACCTCTTTTCATCACGCAAAAAAGTATATTGAAAGCAGGGCTAAAGAAAGCTAAGAGATATCCTACTGACATTCTTTTCATGAAACATCACTTCTTTCCTTATGCCAGTTGTACATAAAGCACCTTTTAATTCATATTTACAAACATTTCCAAAACATTTTCAGCTAATTCACATTCTTATAATACCAGGCACACAGGAAATGTCAGGATATATATTTTACGATTTGAAAACACGTTTTCTAAAACAAATTCATTTTATATTTAAAATGTTTTGTTTAGAAATATAAATAGACATTTCAAACACTTTAATTTGTTTTAATAAAACTCAATTTCAGTATTTAAATATAAAGTTAACAATCTTTCATTGGACATAGGACTTGAGGAGGCTGAGACCCTAATCGTGTTGGAGTATGGTTGGGCGTGACCTTTACCCTTGGTCATTCATCCGCCTCCCCACCCCACATGCCAATATTTATTGTTTGTCTAAAACTACAATTTAACTGAACTGGCTGTCTTAAAACATTTGCAGAATCCTCGCTTGTTTCAAGTTGTTAATATTTTAGGAACAGTTAAACACATTTTATTTTTTATTTCAGCTTTGATTGATTTAAAATACTTTTTTTATTATTTCATTTTGTTTTTCTGTTTGCTGCTCTAGCCTACGCACAGGCTGTTCCCCCATGTAGGCTAATTTCCATAGTATGTTATTATTATGTAGGAATTGCACATTTGTTGTAATTTATCCTTATTTATTAAGTATTTTAACATTAATGTATTATTTTAGTTATTTAGTCACTTATTTCTATATATAAAACAGAAAGCCCTCACTCACTCATCACTAATTATCCCTCCCCCACTTCCCGTACTCCTACAGTGCTGAAATTTGGTAAAAATGTTTTATGTGGGCTAAATAGTATTTTCATCTTGATAAAATACTCCTAAGGTGTAGAAACCGCCCCTACAAGATTGTTCCATAAGGATAACATTGAGTTGATTTTAGTAAATTAATAACAGCTGTTTTGTAAATAGATAAACATGTTTATTTTGTATCTATGACATTTATCCTATTGATGCAAATTTACAGTTATTTTGATGCAAGTTTTTCTATATATTTTTCTCTATATTATTATATGTAAAAACATCTGTTAGAATGTAAATAATGATGCTTACAAGATGAATAAGATTATAAATCTCTTAGCGTTGATAATAACATGGCTGTTTATTTTTCAAGTGAAAATATGTTGCAATGAGTGAGTTACTAGAAATAAATTTGCAAATTATGATTTTACTTAATATAGACAACCACTATTATTTGGTGTCAATAGTTCACATGCCGAGGCCAAAGGACAAGGTGTAACGAGCGCAGCGAGCGATTGTGTTGGCACGCAAAGCATGTAGGGATGTCCCCTATTGTTCTATAATTGTGTAATTCTATGTACTGGATTTTGGAAACACTTGCATGTGAGGGGAATAATATACTAGGAGTGGAGGGGAGGGCAGTTGGCGCTTACAGCCTCTCTGTGTAGAAAAGAATTTATTTTCGCCTCCTTTGTTGTTTGTTTACATTTATTATAAAAGCAATCAGAAAGGTCGTTTACATTTTTTATTTGAATTAAAACCTCTTATTGCTAAAATAAAAACAATATACGTGTGCTGTATTTCCAAAGTCTGCTCTGGATATAGGCACATTAATTTGCTTATAAATCAATAAATCAAATTATGATATAATATTTATATCTATAAACAAATACATACAGTAAAAATAGTAAAACACGTCATTTATTAATTAATTAGTAATGATTGTCGCAATTATTTATTATTTATCTAAATGACAAAGTTAAATTAGGTTGTAAACAACAATTTAAATTTCAGATGATTTTATTTTATATTTTTATTTGTCATATGGCACACACTGACTCGGCGGCTCCCCCACTACAGTTAGTCGTCTGCGGATCGCCTGGTCAAGTGACTCGGTAAACCTTGCGAGTTTATGATTGTGTGTATAACCTGTTTTGTTGCATGTAAAATAAATACATTAAGTGATACAGCATGTTATAATATATTGGGTTCAACACTATTATTTAAGACATTAAACAAGGTATATTTATCAAAACTGTATTGAAACTTGAAATGTTAGACATGAAAAATATTACTGTACATTAATATTAAAATGGCTATTCTTACTTCAATATAAGCCTAACAAAAAAACATATATATGATACAAACATAAACTAATGCAAATGGCTAAATGATACCTCTAAAATGATCAGTCTAGGGACCTTAAAACAGCATCCTCATAGGGACATAGTGCATAATCAATGGTTGACAATGTGTGAAAAAAGGAAATTCTTTTTGTTACCTTTTTAGTTTATAAGATTAAGAATGCATGTTAACCCCTTTGGCTGATATGCAACGATTTATCGTTCTAGCAAAAATAGCCGAGAACTGATAAACATACGATATATCGCTTTTGGCCGTTCTGCCAAAAAAGTGAATATACAACGATATTTCGTTCTTGCATAGTTAATTTATGATGTCATTATTTTTTTTGTTAAATAATTCGAATCTCCATATTATCATTCGTGGATTTCATGTTTTAATGATTATTTTTTTGAACCTATTGTATAAAATCATTCTGGCCACTGCATGAAGAATTCTTACAAAATGCACTCTCGGTATGAGGAAATACTTGTGTGTACTCAATTGTGTGAAGGGAAAAAAATGTGAATATCAAGATGCAATTAAATTATGAATACTAGTATAGGGGAAGTTTAGTTAGTTGGGTTTACGACTGATTATGAATTAAAACCCCAATACTGCCCCTAAACCCCGTGACAGCTTTAATACTGTAGTCCAATATTGGCCCGGACTGACCTTCTTGGAACATTTTACCACACCTGCTATGTTGGGACTCCTCTGTAGCTCAAGAGGTACTGTAACATATTATATGGGTCCCCTCAACAGTTAGCACTGGGCTAAGAACACAAGACCAACAATAAGGCCAACAGACAATTACCATTCCGAATCAAATAAAAATTTTTTGCCTCATAAATTTAAGGGAAATGGTTGGTATACAAAAACCCAGCAAAAATGGGTTGGTAGGCAGGTCCTACATCGTTTTAAAGGGTTTGTTTTAATTTAGTCCGCGAAATTTTATTACAAAAATTTTAAAATTTAAATAGTTATTTGGAAAATTTTTTTTAAATCTGCGCGCCAAATTTTTTGGTCTTCCCTTTTCCCGGGATTAAAGAAATTTATTTTTAAAGTGCGTGAGTATACAGTAGACGGCCCAAAATGGTGACTCTTTTTTTCGGGTTTTCCCTTTGAGGGCAAGTTTAAAGGGTTTCTCGTGTTCATTATTTAAAGTTCTGAGCTTTTGCGCATAACTTGCCAATGGTACCAACCTACAAATTTAAAAATTGACCTGTTTATTTCTTTTTTTAACAGTTCATACAAAAACACACGGTACATTTGCAGCATGATAGCACCCGCATTCTATCATTTGAAAGATGCAAATACAGAAAATTTCAAAACGGAAACCCCTTTATCTGTGCTCCCGCTCTAGCGGAAAAAAAGTAGCAATTCGACGAGAGTTGTTAATCCCAGTATGTGTTTTTTTTAAAAACCGGACTTTTAAAGTGACGGATTTTAAAATATTTTACATGAAAAAAATTACCACAAAACATTTAATTTGAGTCTTTCGGGGTTCAGCCCAAGAAAAACAAAAAATAATAATATTTTAATGAAAAATTAGAAAAATAACAATTTTTTTTTAAAAACTTTTAAAAGGGCCCTATTATTTGTAAACTTGTTATCACTTTTTATGTAACTTGAATACTGGGGACATCACATTTTTTTAAAATCTTTTTATTTTCTACTTGCAGACTTTTTATTTTTATCCCGGGGTTGTTCTAAAAAAAGGTCCCCCATAAGGCAGGGCGTGTTCCTCACACCCAAAAGAAAAAAAAAAAGTTCAAATTTAAACATAGGTCCGAAAATGTTTGTTAGAGAGGTGGCTAGCAAAAGTTTTCCCCTTTAAATTTCAGTTCCCCTGCTGAAACGAAGCCCTACGATTTATTTGTTGGTGTTAATTAAGATGTACAATTTAGCGTTCTTTATTTTAAAAGGAATTTAAAAAATTGTATAAAACCTTTTTCCAGCCCTTTTGTACATTTGGGTTTTTAAAGATATGGGGACGAAATACGCGAAATTTTGGTTTCCCGAAAAACAATTTCCCTTTTAGGTTTTGAAGCGTTTTTACTATAAAAAAATGTAAAATTTAAACCCAATTTTTTTTACAGAACTTTTGGGAAAATTTAATTTCGAAGGAAAGATGAAAAAATTAAGTCTATAATGGGAAAAAACGAAACCCTTTTAAAAAAAAATTTCCTTAATTAGCCTACTTTCCAAAAACACATAAAAAAATAGAAAAAATCTTTTAAGTTTCTCTACAAATGAAAATTTTGGGAAATTAAAACCAGCTGTTTTTAATAAAAAAAATTTAAATAAATTTCTAATATTTTTTATAAAGAAAAACTTTTTTAAACCCAAATTTTAAATTATCATACAAAAAAAAGTTTTCTGAATTATCATTCAAAAAAAAAAGTTACCTTGTCCAAAAAAAAACAAAACCCACGTCACTTTGATTTTAAAAAATGTTTCCCCTCATTCAAAATAAAAAGCATCCAGCCGTCTTCTCATAGACGGGCCAAAACTCTTTCGAAGATCCCAGGTGTCCCCGTATCCTTTGAACCCCATTAATAACCCTTTGTGCGCAACTTTCTTTGGTACCCCACAGGGAGTCGAAAGACAAGCGATTTTTTAAAAATTTTTTCCCCCATAAGAAAAAGTCAAGGGGGATTGAGGTAAGGTGCCCTTGCGGGCCCAAATGCTACTGGGGCTCTCGACCTTTTCCATCTTTTTGGATATGCTTCATTTAAAAATTTTTCTTATTGTAATGTGTAATGAGCTGGAGCTCCACCCTGCCTTTAAACCCCACTTTTTGTTGCGTGTGTATTTTTTGGGCACACCCTTCGAGTAACTCATTCAGATCAGTCGTCAAAAAATGTAAAAAATTTTCACCATTGGCCTATCAGGAAAAAAAGAATAAAAATTTTATCACCCAGAATAGCAGCCCTTTCCGTTTTTTTAGAAAACTGTTTTTGGGGTGCGGTTCTCGGGAAATTTGCATGTGGATTTTAATTTCCCCCAAAATTTGTGGGTATTGTGGGTTTTTAAGAATAGCCTTTTCTTAAAAATTTTTGGCTTCATCGTAAAGATAATGTTTTTTAAAAAAATGTGGGATTTCTGAAATTTTTGGTTAAGCCATTGGCATAAGGTGAACACGAGGGAAAAATAATCTCGAGGCAAAAAAAGCCTGGACCCTTTGATAGTGATTTTAAAAATGGGAAACTGTGGTCATGTAAAAAATTTCCGACCCAAATTTAATTACTTAAAACCGAAATCCAAAAGGGTAGTTCTTTTAGTTTCTTCTTCCGGATGATTCTCTATTTTCGTCCCAAAACCCCTCCCCCAATTTTAAACTGGGCACAAAGTACCCTGGCCCCTCCTGATCTACCAACTTTTCCAGGTTTAAAGGTTCCCGTCCGCTTAGGGCCCTTCCTTTTTGAATGGAAGGAAAACCCTTTTGGTCCGGGGAAATGTCTACGAAAGGGAAAATGTTCTTTATGAGTCGTCTAGCCTCAAAAAACTGTTGGGAATGTGGCCCAAAACCGTACATTAAAAAGCATGTCTGCCATTTCACCCTTTGTGAATTAAAATTATATTACCCGCCCCTTTTGAATAAGAAAATTATTAGCTATCAAAAAAATTTAAATGCAACGGCAACCCCGCATCCCAACTTGTATTAAAGTACCCGATCAAAAAACCACGCACAAATGGCAATGGGAAAAAAAAGCTTTTGTAAAGTTTAATTTTTAAAAATTTTTAATTTTAAAAAAATTTTTTACATTGTTTTTTTAAAAATATGTTTTTTAAAAAGAAATTATTTTTTTTCCTTAAATCATTTTGTTTTATTCAACGCTGTTTTTAAATTTTAATTTTTTTTTTGTTTTGGGGGGGAATTTTTAAAAGATTTTGTCTATTTTTTATGGTTTTTTATGTAGGTAATTTAAGGATTATTTTTTAAAGGTTGCCCCCTTTTTTATTATAGACTTATTTTAATCTTTCTCTTCGAAATTAAAATTTTTTAAAAGTTCTGTAAAAAAAAATTTTGGGGTTTTTTTTTACATTTTTTTTAAAATAGTAAAAACTGCTTCTAACCTAAAAGGAACTTGTTTTTTCGGGGGCCCCAAAATTCGCGTTTTTTCGTACATATCTTAAAAAAATACGCAGCTACAGGGGTTTGGGGGAAAAGGTTTTTTTTTTTCAATTTTTCAGTTCATTTTTTTCATTTAAAAAACCCCTAAAAATTGTACCCTCTTAATTTTAAAAGCCCAAAAAATACCCGTTTTGGGCTTCGTTTCAGCAGGGGGGGGCTGAAAATTCCCGGCGAAATTTTTTCCTTTGCCGTAACTCGTAACGAAAAAGCATTTTCGGAACTTTGTTAAAATTTGAATTTTTTTTTTTCTTTTGATTGGGAATTTAACCCCCCTTTCCTTATGGGCCCCCTTTTTTCAGAACACCCTGTATATTTTTAAAATTTTAAAAAAAAAAAAAAATCAGCATGGTTTATCGTTGAATGGGTCTTGTTTTCGGAAAAAGGAAAAGGATATCCCCTTTCTTTTGGGCCCGGAAAAAAAAATAAATTTTGGGCAATTTAAAACCCATAAAAAATGTCACTAAATTTGAAGTTAAGTTTTTTTGGGACACATGAAACGGCCAAACAAAACAAAAAAAAGATTTTTTGTCATATATGCTAACAAACTTTTAAAAAATTTCTTGAAAATGTTTGCTCAAAATTAAAAAATATCTTTTATTTGGCTTAAAAGGAAATAGGAAAAGGGGGAAAGGGGAAAGCAAAATTTTAAACCCCAAAAAAAAAAGTTTTTTCTCTTTTTGCCCAAGCAAAAATAAAAAATCCCAAAAAGTACAAGGGGTTTTTATGGTGATGTAATTTCAAAAGGGCTTGACACCTTTGTCATCAAAATTTTATTCAAGCCCGAATCCCCTCCAACTAGATCTAGAACTGAAAAAACTAAATTCCCCACCTGGTACAAGAGATGCTTTTTCCCTAGGGGACACCTGTTGAATTTGATATAAATTTTTAAAATTAAAGCCCTCACAGAAAAAAAAGTATTTTACTTGAAATGTCTTAATGGAGTAAAAAAAACGTACATCCGAAATCACAGTGGGGAAAAAAAACAAAAGCGAAACCCCACCCTTTGTGAGGACTTTAAAATTAGATATTAAAAAAAGCGCTGAAAAAAAAACAAAAAACCCAAAAAAGCTAATCTTTTAACAGAAATTTTTGTTTTTTCGAAATTTTTTTGAAAAAATTCGGGGAAAAAATTAGGGTGAATCCCAAAAAAATTTTTAAGTGGGCTTCAATTTCTACCCTCCTCTGCATAATCCTTCATTGGATAACTCTTGGAAGTCTGCTAAAAAAGGCACACAGCTCACCTACAAGCTTCAAGATGAGGGAAAAGTACAATGCTCAAACAGATTCTCTGCTTTAAACCATGACGTTCCCATCAGAAAATCAGTTAAATAGTCCAAAAGTTTCAAAAACACACCAGCCTACAAAGCTAAGAATACAATTTTTTCTAAACTTTTCCAATCCAAAACATGATAGCAAAAAACTAAATTAGTAATTCTATCGGGACAGTCATGGCAAACATTTCAGCAATTTAATTGAACGAAAATCCCATTTTTGATGTATGTTCTTATGTTCGGTCGGGGGCAAAATTCAACAAAGGTAACTGAGGAGGTTATGGAAACTGAGTAAAGATTTGGGAGAAAAAAGAGACTTCTTATTGGTCATAGGTGGAAACCAACGACATGGAAGCAACAAATACCAAAAGCTGCCTTGATGATGTGGACAGGGTCATAACCCACACCAATCATACTAACCTCATATTAGCCAGCATCCCAATGAGGCATGACAAACCCAGCCTGGACATAAAGATTGCAGTTTCAACAATGAAATTGAAAAAAGTTTCAAGAACTAGTGGCATAGACTTACTCCCCCTTTCACCTGCTTCCCCGACATTATTATACTTACCACGGCTTACACTTTCAACAAGAGAGGCAAAGACAAACATAGCTAGTTTGGTGGTAAACATGATTTTGAATAAGGCAAGGAAAACTTCAGCACCAGTACTTTCAAAAGCCAGATGGAAGTGGTGTTAATGTGCTGGAAGAAGATATGTGTTTAAAGTAATTGATCGTCTTAAAAATGATCCCTCAGTGTGTTTCTCGCTACCATATTTTGCTGACTTCATAAAAATTAAGCATATGTCAGTGGAGTTGGCAGTGGTATTCAGACGTAGATTGGAAGACCTCAAGATGCTGGGCTATGTTGACACCAAACTGACTTTGCAAAAAGTGGAAAGCGGTGCATCTGTGTATAGTCTAGTATAAGGGGAAAAGACTATTTCGGGTAACCAACTGAAGAAGACTACAACATGCCTTTACACAACTTATTTAAAATCTTTAAAAAAGAGAGGACTCAAGACCTTAAAAATGGCTGTAGGACTAATGAACCCAAATTGCCTTGTACAGCTCGGGAACCTGTCAATTTAAATTCAAAGAGGTGTGGTGGGTTTTATTATTGGCCAAATCTTTATACTCATTCCAAGAGTTTTTCGACTGCTGAAACCCCTACTGTAAGTAGCTTTTTTAATAATATAGGTTAAGAAAGAAACCTACTCAATTACAAATTGCTTGTAACCCGCTGGTTAAGTGTAGTCTTAATCAAATTTTTTTTTGCTTTTCCCAATTGCAGGGATTTTTTACCATTTTTAAAAAGGAAATTAAATTTTTCTTTTTCTTATGTTTCTCCCATGGGTTTTGGGGGTAAGAGCCCAAATTTCCCTACCCGGGGACTGGTTTATTAAGAAGTTGTGGAGCTACGGGAAAAAAAATTTATACTGTGTACATTGTGTCCCCGTGCCCCAAGACCCAAAGGAGTGTTAAGTTTTTGGTCTCCTATGCAGAGCTTCTGGGAAAAACTTAAAAGGCTGCTTGCAACCCAAAATGCAACCCTGGCGAAAAACCCAACCAATCCCTCATCCCCTCATCTTGATTCGCCCAAAATTGTTTTGGGGAAAAACCGGGTTGGGAAATACAACTTTTCCCAAAATTTCTGCATTTTAAAAAAACACCCAAAGCTCATTTTTCCTTTAAATTGGTTCCCCCTCCCAAATACCCCAAAATACTTTTAAAAACCCTAACAAATTTTCCCTGTTCTTAACCTTCTTCCAAAAAAAAAACCTATCCCCCCAAACAAAGTTGTAAAAATCTATAAAAACAATAAAAAAAATTTTCTTTTTTCATGTTTTTAATGGTTTTTTCCAAAATTTTTAAATTCTGTACAGGGATTTTTTTAAATACAAATATTAAATCACGGGCCAAAATCTGTAATAGTGAAATTACAATAATTTTTTTTTTCTTGCCTTTTTTGAATTTTAAAAAATTCAAGGTGTTTTTAATTTTAAAAAAAAAATAAAAAAAAATTATTTAAAGAAAAATTTTAAAAAAAATCAAACATTTTCAAATAGTCTCCCTTTGAAGAGCATGGTTAAAAAGGGGAAAATGTTCTTCTTTAAAAATTGGGGAAACCCAAACTACAATTTTTGCTATTTTTTACTTTTAAAGGAGAAGGCACAACCCGGGTTTTGGTTTTCTTTGCTTTTTCTTGTTTTAAAGACAGTTTTGGAAATTTACGGGTTTGAGGGTTTATTTTGGTGTACGTCTGTGGGGGAGTGGGGTTTTTTTTCAAAGGTTTGTTGCAATAAAGGTCTTAACTCTAAATGTGATTATTGGTTTTTCTTTTATAGAACCCCGAATGAAGAAAAATTTAAGATCTTTTCTTTTTAAAGTTTGGGGAAAGTTTTTAAAAAATTTTGGGGATTTTAAAGAAAGAAACTCTAGTTTATTTATATAGCTTCTGTTTTTTTTAATATAGATATTATGGAAAAACGGTTGCATTCCTCAACACAAATTGGATTTCCTTTCCTTAAAAAAACAATAGGGTTTTTAAAAAACAAATTTTTTTCCCAAATTTCCCTAATAGGGTTACAAAAATTTCACAGACTTGTATTGAAAAAATTTTTGACTTTTAAAATTAAAATTTCAGACTGCAAATGCAAAAATTTTTAATTTAGAGTTTGGGAAAAATCTCGACCACGGGGCCCCTTTTCTTTAAATTTTGACAAAAAAACTTGAACTTACATAAAAAAACCAAAGGTGAAAAAAAAGTAAGAGACGATTATTTAAAACCCCAAAAAAATTTTTGCCAATTTTTTTAATATTGTTAAAAAAAATTTAAATTTGGGGATGTATTTCAGTGGGAATGATTGTGAAAACCAAAAAAATTTCAAATTTCTTTGGTTTTTTCTTGAATGTTTTGAGGGAAGCTTTTCCCTTTTAAATTTCTATACTAAAAAGAATTCCCAAAAATAAAAGGCGTGGATCACAAAGGGTATAAAATATCTGTTTTTAAAAAAAACCCCGAGTGATTTGGGAAGGGTTTGGAAGGGCCTTTCCCAGTGATAAAAGGCTTTTTTAATTTATTTTAAAAAAATTTTTAAAAAAAATGTTAAAAAAAAGTCTGAAATTTTGGCATAAAAAAAAAAAACTTACTAAAAAACAAATTTATACCCCCAATTTTCAGAGGATAAATGAAAATACCCCAGCATGGAATTTTGGGTTTAAATCCGAATTAGGTTTTGTAAGAAAAATGAATCAAAGTTTTCTGATATTTGGGTAGCTGCAAATGTTTTTTTTAAAACGTTTGAATAGTTTTTGGGGCCCTGGGAAGTCATTAAAGGGCGCTTTTAATTTTTTTTTTAAATTTCAAAATTGTATCAAAGTAAAATTTATTTTTTTTTAAATGGGTATTCAAGTAATGAAAAAAAATGTTTTACATTTTTATGTTTTTTAAATTATAAATAATGTAAAAAATGAAAAAAATTCTTTTTTAAAATTTTTTGGAAAAAAAAAAAAAAACAATTTTTAAAAATTTTATTTAAAAAGATTTTTTTTTTAAAAAAACACAAAAAAATTACGATAAAAAAAGCAATAAATTAATCTTTAATAAGCAAAACTAAAACTAAATTTTTTTTTGTCAAAGAATTTTTCAAAGTGTGATAGATACTCTTAAAAAGCTTATGTCAGGTAAAGTGTGGGATGCTCCAAACAAGGTTTGCAAAAATATATTGTTTCACGGGGCTTCTTGGGAAATGTCAGGGCAAACAAGGCCCCGCATTTACATTATAAAATTTGGGTTTCAATTTTTTAGGTTTCCCCGCGTCTTTTTCCCCGTTTAAAGTTAAGCCCCAAATTTGGGGTTTTCCCCGTAATTTTGTATTTGGACTGTTTGGGTTTAATGTCCTCCTCTTTTAAACATTTTTAGTTTTACTTTTTGTATGGCTCATTTTGAAGTCTTTCCCCAAAAGGGATATTTCGTAAGCCGCCGCGTCTCAGCTGACGCAACTACGTAATAAGCATAAAAATCTGTTCTAACTTGTGTTGTGCAAAATTTTTTTTCCCGTTTGCTTCTGTTTTTGGTTTAAAAAATAAACATATTAAGGCATATTGTGATCACTCTTTGACCCTTTCAGGAATAATTTTTTTTATAAAAAAAAATAATTACAATAATAGGATTTTACCGTTTTGCCCCGGGTTTTGAGCTTTTTTTCATTTTTACTGATATATCCCGGTTTTGCCGCGGTTTTTTAAGGGTTAAAAAAAAAAAACCCCCTAGATTTTAGCAAAATTTTTTTTTTAATAAAAAATTTATTAATTTTTTCGGCGAAATTTTAACTGTATCCTTGTGCTCACAAGGGCTCTGAAAAATTGTTTGAATTCTTAAATGCAAAAAAAGCGAGTATTCAAAAGTTTGGTTTTTTTAAATATTTGTGAAAAGGATTTTTGCTAAAATTTTATTTAAATCATTAAAAAAGTAAAAAAACAGCTAAAGGGTTTGGGATGGCGTTTTTTCCCCGTTGATTTTATGATGAAAGTTTTATGTTTTTTTGCTAAACCATTAGCTTCTATTTTTAAACCCAAACCCCTTTTAAAAAGCCTCTTTTCCTTTTCATTTAAAATTCGCAGAGGGGAAAAAAATTTTTCAAAAAGGGGGGGAGAAAAAGTTTAAACCCCGATAATTATAGACCCGTTTAAATTCTGCCCTCTTTATTTTTAAAATTTTTTTAAAAAAATTTGCCCTTATATCCAAATTTTTAGGGTTTTTTAGAAAAGAAATTTTATTTTGGCTCCCGAAAAGTTTGGATTTTTTGGAAGGGGGGATGAAGGGACAATGGGCCGGGGTTAAACTAAAATTTTTTGAAAGAAGTGTCGGGGGCCTTGGGATGGGTCTTCAAATGCACACTTTGGTGTGTTTTGTGATTTTTCTTTAAAGGGTTTCGGGTGTGTTAGTCTTTACATATCATTGAAAAAATTGAACTGGTACAAAAATTTTTTAACAAAACTATTGCTTGGATCCAATCTTATCTATCAAATGTTATCAAAGAACAGTTTTTATGCAGAAAAAATTTTTAAATTTAAATTTACAATTTGGGGGCTTTCTTTAAAATGGGTGTGCCGCAAGGTTCAATATTAGGACCTCTTTTGTTCCTTTTTTACATTAAAACGACCTTTTGCCCAAACGTATTTAAAAATATTTTAATTTTCTATGCGATGATACAAAAAACGTTGTTAAATTTTAAAAAAAACGAAGAAATGAAGATTAAAATTGGTTTTTTAAACTTTTTAACTGAAATTTTTGAAAATGGTTTTTTTAGGGAAATTTGGACTAAAAAACCCAAACCAAGGGGAAAAAAAACCCCAAATTGGGGTTTTAAAATTTCCCGCACTCCCAATCAAGAATTTAATTTGATTAAAAGGGTTTGGAATTAGAGAAACCCGAAATTTTTCTTTTAGTTTTTAGTAATAAAATTTTTTGGGGTTTTGGGAAAATTTTTTCAACTTAAATTGGTCATATGCATTCAAACAGTTTTAAGAAGATTAAAAATTTAGCTTGTTTTTAAATGGGTTTTTTTGAGGCATACAAAAAGATTTTTAAAAACACGTTTAATTTATTTTTTTATGCTTATTTTTTTCCCATCCTACCAAAATGGGGATTGGTTCTGGGGGAATTTTTATCTAAAATAGAAAAAAAAGTCCCTTTTAAAAACCCGAAAAAATTTTTTTAGGGAAAAATGGAAAACCTTTTTTTTCATGGGGAAAAATTTCATGCCCAAAAAATATTTTTCAAAAATTTTCAAAATTTTTTGACCGTACCCAAATTTAAAAAATTTTTAAAAACATGCTATTGGGACAATCTAACTATGACAGCCCTTTTTTAAAGGGGGAAAAACTCAGCACGTTTTTTAAAACTAGATATAAAAAAAAACTTTTCCGTACCCCCAGGCATTTAAATTTAAAAAATTTGGGAGAAAAAACAAACCAAGCCTATTTGGGGGGGGGAAGTTTTTTTAAAAAATTAACCCCCAAATATCAAAGATAGTATGTTCCCAAAAGCTTTTCAGAGACAACCCTTAAGGAAAAAGGGTTAAATAAGTAAAACATACTACAAAAATTTTGTGAGTTTTTGAAAAGCCCCTTTTTGACTGTATTGCTGTTTGTATTTTTTTTTTTTTTTTATTTTTATGTTTGACTAGGAAATTTAAGGGTTTTTGCCCCAAAGATAAAAAATTTGGGTCTATTGCCTGTTTATTTGGGTTTGGGATTTTATATTATTTGACCAGGGAAAGGTTAGTTTCATTGACAAAAGTCAACTGTTTTTTAGCTGTGCTATAACTTTTAACGTTAATATGACAAATAAAGATTTATTTATTGTTTTTTTATATTGGTTTAAAATAACCGTTTGGTACTATATTTGAGCTCGTTATTCAGGGATGTGCTCAATTTGAGAGAAGGGATTTTAGCGTACAAATGAAAAAATAAACTTTAACTTAAAATTTTTCCCAACTGGAAAAACCCCCCTTTATGGGACTCAATTTTGAGCGCTAAACACCTTTTTGTTTATAATAAAATTTTATAGTTTTTTTTTTACAGAGGTTCCTTCTTTTATTTTGATGGAAACCCAATTTGATGGAGGGTTGCAGTGGAAGAATTTAAAAAAAAATACAGAAAATCATAAATTTATAATGAGAATACAGCAGCTATAAATAGTAGGAAGGAATTTTACTTTTTGGGTTTTATATTTTAGTTTAAAAAAAAAACATTGGGCAAAAAAAAATGGTAAAAGATCAATACCTTTGGGGAGTGTATGGGTTGGGGGCAATACCCCCTGTCGGTATAGGGGGGGGAATGGGTCAAAAACCACTGTTTGTGTATGGGTTGGGAAAAGGGTTGGGGGGGTTTATTACCCCTGGGAGTGTTTTGGGTGGGAGGATGGGTTTAAAACCACTGTATTGTATGGTTGAGAGGGTATTTACCCAAAACCTTTGGGACGTGTATGGGGTTTGGGGGGAGGGGGTTTTTACCACTGTTGTGTATGGTTTTGGGGGGTTTTGTAAATTTCCATGGTACGTGTATGGTTGGGGGGATGGGTTAATACCCCTGTACGTGTTTTGGTTGGGTGGGTGATATTGGTCATAAGTGGTTAATAGCATGTGTTTTATAATGCAAAGTCTTTTAAGGATTTTTTATTTTCATTTTCAAGTAATTTATAATCATTTTGGTAATGGGGCTGAAACGTATAATTTAAAACCCGTCATCCCTGCTTACAGAAATGGTACAAAAAAAAGGGTCATCGCTTCAAGATCATAAATTTCCTTTTTCTGGTGTTGATATTTTTTATATACTAATCTATATCGAGCGCCCGAGTTTTTTACTATTTTTGTTTTAATAATTCTGCATTATATAAAGTTTTAAAAATCTCAAAAAATTTAGGGAAATTTTTAAAAATCACATTTTCCTTTTAAAAAGGCCTTTTTTTTCCCCAAAGGGAAATTGGGCAGAAATGAACACAGGGGGAAATTTTTTAATTGTTTCTTTTATTTATTCCCTTTTTTTTATTTGTTTTTTGGGGTATTTGTGTATTTCCTTTTCAAAAAAAATTTAAATTTTTACTTTTAAAAAAATTTTTAAAATAATACATTTTCATTTAAAAAAGTACAAATATTACAAAGAGCAGGGGGCCCCGGAAATTTGCATTTTAGGGGTCCCCAGGCCCCCAAAAACATTTTTCCACCCCCCTAAGGGTTTGGGGTTTTTAAAATTTTTTTCCTAAAAATATTTACTAAAATATTTTTTTCCGGGCCCATAGGTTTTAAAAGTTAGTACCAATTTCCCCAATTTGGGAAATTTTATTAACTGCAAGGTTTTTTTGAGGGGGAAATTTTCTTGGTTTTGCGCTTACTAAAATTCCATTAATTTATTAACCCGATTTTGGGTTTAAAAACTTTGGGGTTTTTGGGCAATTTAGGGCCCGGGTTTTTGGGAAAACCCAAAAAAAAAAACTCTAAAAAATTATTAAAAAAAGGTTTAATTCAGAAAAAACAGCTTACATGAGTTTTTTTGATTTAATTTTATTCACCATCCACAGAAAAAACCTTTTTTAGTAAATTTTTTTTTTTTTTTGGGTTTTTTAAAAATACATATTGGAAAATTTTAAAAGGGGAAAAAAATTAAAAAAAAATTTTATTTATATTTTATATTTAATTTTTGAGGGGTTTTTAAGAACGATAAAAATTCCGTTCCCCGGAGGAATTCGGTTTGGGTTTTTGTTAGCCCCGAAAAAGGGTTTTATTGGAAGAATTGAAAGTATGGGGGTTTGCCACAAGGAATCCAGAGCAATTAGTTATTTGGCATCCCTAAGAGGTCCTCTTTTTCCCCTTCCTTTTAACATGAGAGTTGCGTAGGGCTTGCAATGGAAAACGATTTCACACCCCTCGATGGGCATTCCTACCGCCCGTTCCCCCATGTTTTTTAGATCAATTTTTGTAACGAAGTTTTATGTATAAAGTTGAAAAAATTGGGTTTAACTTTATCAACAAAATTTTTTTGTTCCAATGGAAATTCAAAATCAGGGAAGGGTTTATTAGCCCCATTTTTGTTTTAAAATTTTGTTAAGTTATGGCTGGGTTTTTTTTTATTTTTAGGTATTTTTTTTTAAATTTTTTTTTTTTTTGGCTGGGGGCGCCCCCCCTGGGAGATTGAGCCCAAAAGGGCCGGGCTTACCAGTCCTATTGGAAAAATTTGCACTGGATTTAAAGAGCAAATTCCCAAAGAACCATTTTTACCCCTTTCCCCTACCAGGTGCACTGGGCAAATTTTTCGAAAAAAAATCACATTTTTATATGTACTTCCTTATCCTTTTTCACTTTTAAAAATATGTATGAAATTTTTTTAAATTTTTTGTAATATTCAACCTTTTTCCCTGGACTTGTTAAAATTTTATTTGGGGTGAAAGAAAACTGCAGTACCTTTTGTCCAGAGACTGTCACTAGAAAAAGGGTCTCTGCATGGGAGGGCCAAAAATTGAACAAAGCTATTTCCCCAAAAATAGGGGGAAAAGTGGAGGGAAAAACTTCGGGTATTTTTGTACAGTTTGAAGGGTTTTTGAACGGAAAAATATTTTAATTTAAATTTAAAAAAACATCATTTAGAACTTCCACTGAATATCTTTAAGACTTTAAAATTTTTATGCTTGGTTTGGGCTTGTAAAACCCCTTTTTCAAATTTTGAAGAATTTTTTTTTTGTAATTTACTAAAATAGTTTATAATTTAAATTTTTATGTTTCATCGGGGATTAGTCCTGTTATTCTGTATGGGCCCCTTTATATTTAAATTTCTCCACTCAGTATTTTCTTTTGTGATTACGCTTTTTTTATTTCCTGTTTATTTTTAGTCGTATCCTACCCGCCCACCTGTCCCCATACACGTACAGTGCATTGACAGCACCCACCTGCCCCTACATGTA
>JAQJVL010003159.1:17500-68022 GCA_035578905.1 Stictocephala bisonia | reverse complement strand
CGTCGCCCACTCAATGGTTGTCATTAAGGTTGACATGAGTTACGTCTAGGCTACCCATGTTGTAGCCAGAAGATGACTTCGGAGTTAGAGTTAGAGTCCGCACGTTATTTAGAGAAGACAAAGCTAAGTACCAGGTTTGTCAATCAGCTCAAAATCATTCTATTTACTTCACATTGTAAGTAAAGTTGTAAGTCCGTTATTTACCCCGACTATCGAGTTTATTACAAATACTTATTTTAAGGCATAGTTGACTATAAAGTGTAACTCGTACAGTTACAGTAAGAGTACCACTGTACTTGTATGGGTGGGCGGGAGGTTCAATATCACTGTACGTGTCCAGGCTGAGCGAACGTCGTGTGGTGTAGTTCTCTTATCAGTGATTCCTTACAGTAGATACGAAGTTGAATACGAATACGAAGTGCTTGTCTTGTTCTGTTAATACTTTTGCTTTTCTTGCAAGTTTTCGAGAGTGTTAGAGAATGCAAATCTTTTTGCAAGATCATGTCAAATTGTAAAATATGCCTTAAAAATTAAAAAAAAAAAAAAAAAAAAAAACAACTTAAGATAATCTGTAATGAGTGTAAGTCAGCTTTTCATGGTAAATGTGTAAACGTGAGCCAGGTGGATTTGAACTGTCTTGAGGAGCTAGGGTCAGTGTGGAGGTGCGATCCGTGCACTGTTACTCGTATGAGGTTGGAAAACTGCATGCAGGAAGGTAAACTAGCCGTGGAAGATCTCATGAAAGTGTTAATGGATATCCGAGAAGAACAGAAGACAATGAAAGTGGACTTCAATGTTTCGTATGAAGCACTCCATATTCAACTAGCTGAAAACACTAATACACTTGATAGTAAGAGTAACTCTACTCTCATTCATCTACACTCATTACACTCAATTACCCGCATACTTACCCATATATTAAAGATTTACAGTTAATTAATTAATCCTGTAATCTTACATTATTACATATGAGACGCCGACACAACGTTGTTGGTATTTTAAGGCGAATATGAATGATTATATGAGTGTAGGATGAGTGTGGATGAGTGTAGTCTGGTTACTAACTGAGCTCAGCTGTTCCTCAGAAAGGGCAATTTATTAATAGCCCAACAGCCAGGGCAACTAAGGGACCTAAAGCTTTACGTGGAATCCGAACCTCGTAGTGCTGGTCTGATTTTCAGCTTATTGACAAGCCTGATAATCAATTATCTCCCCTATACAACACCCGCACAATGATTACCACCCAACATGGACACCCCAGAATTCTCTATTAGTGCCCACGCCGAAAGCAAACATTGAGCGGACGCCATGTCGGTATTAAGAGGACCGAGCATCCTACCTATCGCCTACAATCTCCCAAACACTTTGGCCCCAAGTAGCTGGGTTACAGCACTGCGCCACTACTGCCGACCGGTCATAAAAAATGTATATGACATGCTCCCTTATAAAATCAATCCGCTCATTCTGCCTTCAAACTTTGGTTCCTTTGTCTAAATATATACTGTTTAGTACACATTTTCAACATTACTCTTTTACATTTTGTTCATTTACATGTAAAAATAACTGTTTATTATAAACCCAACAATAAGTACATTTGTTTAACTAAACACAATTATAATAAAAGTTTAAAGTACCTGATAGTATTATTTATATCAATGTTTTGTTAGTCACAATACCTACCTTATAAAAATTTTATCCAATCAAATACTTAATAGAGAGCGGAGAACTGAATTTTCAATGTACTGAAATAAAACTGAAGAATTCATATTCCCCAATGTATTTTGTTATTTCTAAAATATAAATTGTTTGAAAGTATATTTAATCGAAGTTTTACATAACTGTAGTAAATTGCGTTGGTTTGCGTGGAAACGAAGGAACAATTAACTAAGGCTTAAAGTATATTTTTTCCAATGCCGTTTTATTATTTTTATGCTGCTAAAACTTGAGGGAAGAAAAAGCTAATAATAATAATAAATATTCTGCTGACTTAACTCTTTGATTACAAAACTATTTTAAATAGTTAATTCCTTTTTATTTGAACACTGTTTATTAAAATTAATTAAATTTTTTTAAGCATACTCACTCTAATAAAAATATTCATCTAAATTGTTTTCCAAAGGCCTCAAGTATACATTTTAAGTTTTTTTTTACTTAAATGGGTTGTTTGTTTCTACAAATTATAATATATTAAAAAGTGAGTTTCTTCAATATACGAGTATTTTTTTAAGATGGCTTATAATCTAATCACATTTAAGCAAAACTTATTTATTCCAGAATCCAACAATATTAAATTCCCTTACTATCATCAGTCCATCCCTCACGATGGACATATAATCATTAAATGTACTGTACTATTCAAAACATATTTAGTCGAAAAATATATGTTAGTTATATTTTTTTACACAATTTTCAGGCTGCTTTGTTAAAATAATAACTTTGATTAGGCGATTACTATATACATTTATTATTTACTAAATTGTGTTTGAAAACACTTTCACTATAAAAAATTTTAATCATTATATAAAAATGCCTCCACATAAGTAAAATAAATAATCATAAATAAATACATTTCATTATTATACAGGCTTAACAAAATGCAATTATAAATATGTTAAATACAGAATATAGGCGTCCTTCTAAATTTTTTGTAAATGTTAATATTAACTAGTGAATATTAATGTATACATCATAATATTCATACGAATATTAAAAACTAAGATTTTCAACAAAAAATATGGGTTAGTTACATAAAGTTAAGTAAGTTATGTTATGTATACTTATGCACCTGTATCTAAAAGACTAGAAGAGGTATTGCGCTGATATTTTTTGTATGGTCTTGATTACATAATTTAAAAATGTAATCACCATTAATTTACTAAAACTTTTCAATAAAACATGGATGATGATATTATTGACCAAACTCTACGGATTCTCTTTGTGTCGCTAACGAACCGTGAGCGAACATTGTAATGATGTTTGCTCCGGCATTACAATGTTATTTGTCTTTTCGTGATTCAAAGTGTTTCTTATATAATTAAAATGCACTTTGAATATTTGATTAATTATTATTATTTATTACAACTAAACTATTGTTTAGGTACTAAGTGATTTTTTTTATTGTTTAGCAACATTTCACACCAACATTACAAGCAGGTTAAATTTAATTGTGAAACCTTTCTATGAGATTTGCTATTACAATTTCCGTAAGCTGGAAAAATCGTTTATCGGATCAAATTCCAGTTTTCAAACACAATTGGTTTCAAACAATAGTTATGAGATTTTTTATACTTTTCGACCCATTCTCAAAATTTTAATTTGATAAATTCCTGGCAGTTGATGATTCTCCTAACAGTCAGTGATTTCAAATGTTGTTATTGTGAATTTGTATACATTTCCGCCTATTTATTTAAATTTAAAAACTCCAGATTAACAGGAAGTATGTTTAAACCTAGGTTACATTAAAATATGCCATTAAATATAGTATTAGTCTTGACCCAATAAAGGAAGATGAGTTTATAAGAACGGTAGATGGATGATGAGTAGTTCGTGATATAGTTTGAAGAAGGAGTGAGATGGAGTTATGTGAGTAGAGTGTAAGTGTTATGAACATAAGTAATCGTGTTTGATAAAAAAGTGTAATACAAAGTATTGCGGAATACATATCGGGATTTTTGCAGGACCATCAAGAAATGTCTCATTGAAGAGTAGTTTTACGTGCAATTCCTAGTCATTTAAAAATGAGATGTGGTTTACAAGGCCATAAGGAAGTGTATATTTGTAAGTGTCGTTTGCAAAGTCATCCATACTTGTATACAATTGGGCCTTGTTTTGAAAGGCCGTCGGGAAACGTGTTCCCCTGAAAACCTTTCGTAGAACTTATACGCAGTCTTGTATAAGTAGGAAATGTTTATTTATGGAAGGACATTATAAATTGTCTTAAGTACTATTCTTCCACAATTAGTTGTGTAAGGCTGAGTGAATAGGCAATCACTATTAGTTTACATGTGTAAGAGGTGAATGGAGGATCCCTATTACAGTACAAGTAAACGTCACACAACACAAATTTATTACAGTATAGGCACAAAATGCACAAATATTATGGTGATTGATTTCAGTGAACCACGCTCAGCTTCCTCATACCAAAGGGATTCACAAAAGTTATATTGTAATAACGTTTGTGTTGAGTGACGTTTACTTGTATTGTATATGTATCAATACGTATTATGCTAAATAAAAAACTATTTGATCACTATTATTCCAATTTATTACCTATAAATAGTTGGGGTTTAAAAAAATCAATCCATTCACGTATTGAATTTACTAAATTATATTTTAGACTTTTATTACTTCATTTTAAGCACGTAAAAGATATGGAGAAGTTGATATGGACAATCTGCTTAGTGATAGTGATACTGTAATGGAGATTTGTATAATAATGGTGTTGGAAGTCAGTGCTTCTATCTAACTCTACTAAATGTAAAATAGCGAAGTAAAATAAATGGCTCCTAAGAATTGGCACAAATATTCCCTGATATTAAACACAAAAAAATCAATACTAATTCCCAAATAAATTGTTATGCTATAACTAACATAAGTGGTTATAGAAGTTGAGTTTAGTTATTTTTTAAATACGTGGATCCTCCCCATAGTACTAGCAGTAGTAGTATCCAGTCACAATACATGGATTCTCCCTACAATAATAGTAGTGGTATCCAGCCAAAATACATGGATCTTCCCTAGAATACTCGCAGTGGTATCCAGTCACAATACATGGGTCCTACCCACATTACCCGCCGTGGTATCCAGTCACATGCACTGAACAGTACCAAACTAAACTGAACTAAATATGTACTATCTAATGCCACCTGCAATCCAGAAGTTGGTATTGATACATATACAGTGGTATATAATACCATTGTATATGTATGGTGGGCGGGTGAGTTAATGCCACTTTACGTTGATGGCTGGGTGGGTGGGTTATTAGTCCTAAGTTCACCAATTGTATGAAACACTTTTTGTACAGTAAAGCCATTATTTTTATTATTATTATTATCTGAGCTTACAACGTTATGACTTGCACAACAACTTCTAGTTGATTTTTTCTCCGCTTGGGGCAGGAGTGTATGAGTTGGCGGGTGGTCAATACCACTGTACGTGTATGGGTGGGTGGGTGGGTCAATACCACTGTACGTGTATGAGTGGGCGGGTGGGTCAATACCACTGTACGTGTATGAGTGAGCGGTTGGGTCAATACCACTGTACGTGTATGGGTGGGCGGGTAGGTCAATACCACTGTATGTGTATGGGTGGTTGGGTGGATCAATACCACTGTACGTGTATGGGTAGGCGGGTGGGACAATACCACTTTAGTGTATGGGTGGGTGGGTGAGTTAATATCACTGTATCTGTATGGGTGGAGGGGTGGGTCAATACCACTGTATGTCCATGGGAAGGTTAATATCACTGAATGTGTATGGGTGTTTGGGTGGGTCAATACTACTGTATGTGTATGGGAGAGTCAATAGTACTGTATGTATATGGGTGGATGGTAGGTCAATACAACAGTATCTGTATGGGTGGGTCAATACCACTGTACGTGTATGGGTGGGTGGGTGGGTCAATACCACTTTACGTGTGTGTGTGTGTGTGTGTGTGTGTGTGTGTGTGTGTGTGTGTGTGTGTGTGTGTGTGTGTGTGTGTGTGTGTGTGTGTGTGTGTGTGTGAGCGCACGCGCGTGCGTGTAAGTGCGTGCGCGAGCGTGTGCGAGTGAGTATGCGAGTGAGTGTGCGAGTGAGTGAGTGAGTTTGAGTGAGTGAGTGAGTGTTGCTTCTTCACTCTTTCAGTGAATACTATTCATGCGTTATTTACTAAAACATATGAAATTGTAATTGACATCTTTACTGACAGTTTAATTAAAATCGTTAGATCCGTTGAAAATTCCATTTCGAAAGTCTTTTGCCCTTAGGAAAAAAAATTAATTTCTAAAAAGTTAAAAATGGTCTTGAGATATTGGTTAAATACACCTACATACCAAATTTCATTAAAATGTATCCATCCGTTTGGTCTCGAGGAAACTGCAAATACACAAAGACAGACACACATACGGACAGACATCAAACAATTATTTTTGAAAACCACTTCTTTGGTGCAGGGGACCATGAAATGAATGTTTAGACCAACTTGTAAAAAATTGTTTCTTATGAACGATCAAATTACTTTCTCTATGCTAACGCATATAAAGTAAAATATTATATACAAATATTTTTACAAATGTATTTTTGATATATTCAATACTATGCGATAATTGAAGCCAAATACCACCAAGCCTTTGTTTATTACTTTAAAAATAAATATGTTCACACTATGTTCAGACAGATCGTGACGTTTTTTCATAAACCTTAAATCTACTGAATAGTTGTTTTTCTATGATGAACTACTACTTTTGTAAGTCAGGTGATATTTCAACAATACAGTTTACAACGTTGATAACAATAACGAAACTAAATAGTTAATTATTGGTTTTATTTCAGTACAAGTATAATCTATTTACCTCAGGTCGATGTACTTTATTTATATTATGAAATATAACTAACTATTGTGTCATAATTCTAAGAATACAGTTTTCATAAAACTTGTATAGGAAAGCAGATACATTTTTATGTATACTTAGTGGAACAGGTTAACTAAATAACATTATTGGAACAATAAACCATCCCTTGTATAGCCATTGCTTTTTTATCTTCTTTTAAAAAATTTTATCTGATTTTATTTAACTAAGCTAAAAAATAGGTATTCGTACTGAAATTACTCCTAGAAATATTCTCAAAACAAGACAAACACTCATGTCACACAACTTAATGTCAATATTCCAAGAAATAATGTTGTATATTTCTTTTTATAGATAAAAATATTATAACAATTAACTATATTAGTTGACTGTTTTGTATTCTATATCGAATAATTAGTATGTTTATGATGGAAGTAATCTTTTCTAGTCACATAAATAACATTGTTATTGGCAGGTTGGAGCATGATTATCTAAAATCTGTTTATTTTATTATTTAGTAAAGTTATTTTTAATAAAACATACAACAAAAAACTATTTGTTTTTTACCTATTATATATTTGTACATAATATTCATTTTATTGCTAAATAGATGTACCATTTGACCTCAAATTTTGTAAGATATGTTTAGAATATTGCAATTTCGAAAAGATAACATAATTAGTTCTAGGTAATTATGTGATAAAGTGTCAGTGTTGCAATCATCCGCTTCGATGAACACACATATTGTCATCTCATTACAAATGATAAAGCCAGCGTTCATGTATCGCTTGACGTGAACCAACATTAACACTGGAATAAAATGCAGTTTTCAGTAAATAAAATACTACAAAGATTTTTTTTAATACAGTCTTCTTATTATACTTTCAAAATATTTGTTTATAAGACTTAATACTTTTCTTTAAAAGTTTTTTATTGAGTGTCTACTTCAGTTTTGTATGCAAAAAGAGTCGCTGGAAGGAATGCTAATAGTAATTTTACGTATGACAAAATACATGTTCAGTTATGTACAAATATTGTTTAGGTATTGATAATCCAACGTTTATAACCTTAGGTATAAGCCCCTTTAAGACCTATGTACCATATTTTTGTTTGATTTTTCAGTTTATCAGAATTATCATATCTATTCAATATTGGATACTTATTGTAGGAATACACATATGTCTACTGAATATTGAGAATATTTCACGATAGAAAACTTACCCAAAATGGATAAAATTTTAATTTAAGTAAATCGTATGGAAAAGTGTATAAACAGTTAGAAATTATAGTTGGTAATTTAAATAAATCATTTTTTATCACGTACTGATGGTAATTATTAATATTTTTGACATGTTAATGGAATATACGTAGACTTAAGTATACTGTATAGATAATCCAACTTACATTACATCATTTATGCACTACTCCACTTATTCCTTCATTATGATAAAATTGTGATAGAAGACAGCTTATATTTATTTGGCCCTTATTTAAAAGGGAGGCAAAAATAAGAACCCGAACAAAAACCAAGATCTGCAGAACACCTCTATCCTTGGAATCCACTGCTAAATATGTTTCTCTACATTGTGGATAAGAAGTATGCTTGTACTTGTTGTCAATGTTTAACTAAATACGGAAATGAACAACAACAACCGTTTTCCAACTGAAACTCTTTTATCGTATTTTTTATGGTGTTACACCTAAAGACATATATTTACATTAGGACAGACTATTGGACCAATCACCTTTTTTCGATTTATATGAAATTATTTCCATCAGTAATATGTTAAGGGGTTGATATCATTTTTTATCAGACCCTAGGTTGGTCTAAGTCAATCTGACAGTGCAATAAAATGTGTGTAATAGTTAGAATTTGATTGAAATAATTACTTAGGAAGCATATCTAACAGATGGGAAAGACAAAGGTTGTTGGAAATTTTCCATCATTACGTGAAAAATTACTAATCACGACGTTTCGATTTGGTAGAACCCAAACCTTTTGCAAGTGCTAAAAAACGTAATTACATCTACACAAACATGTTATAAAACTACGTTCTTAAACTAATAAACTTATCTACATTAATAATTATCTACATTTTAACCTAGACCATGATGTAGATAAGTATAATTATTATTAATGATCTAGGTTAAAAAGTAGATAATTATTAATTTAGATAAGTTTATTAGTTTAAGAACGTAGTTTTATAACATGTTTGTGTAGATGTAATTTAGTTTTAAGAACTTGAAAAAGTTTTGGGTTCTACCAAATCGAAACATCGTCATTAGTAATTTTTCACGTAATGATGACAAATGTCCAAAAACCTTTGTCTTCCCCATCTGATACTTCATCATGAGCAAATTTAAAAAACAATGTCATATTATCTAACAATTATGTATAATACATTCGATTTAATGTTTAACAAACACTATCCTGATTAGCCTACAATTGTAGTATTATAATTGATATCTATATATAGTTTTTTAATTGGCATAATACGTGTTGGTACATATACAGTACAAGTAAACATCACACAACTCAAATTTATTACAATATAAGCAAAAAATGTACAAATTTATTACAATATAAGCACAAAATGCACAAAGTTATTACAATATAAGCACAAAATGCACAAATTTATTACAGTATAAGCACAAAATGCACAAATATTGTGGTGATTGAGTCTAAAAATATGGTGATTCGACTTAACGAGTGCAGCCTGGTTATGAGTGAATTTCATCTCAATAATCACACATACTTTTACGTACCAGACGCAGTGAACAGTGAAAAATACTACAAAAGGTAACTTGGCTGTGAGCCGAAAACGTGTTAGACCAAATTTAAAGAATAGCAGCTAATTAGTTGTGTGTAAAAAACGGTTGGATTTCAATTTGTAGATGCAACTTGGTGGTTTAATTAGAGACCATCGGAAGAAACTTACAATATATGACCTTGACATAGTGAGTTAAGTGTGACGTTAGCATATCTCACAGTGTCGAGCACTTAAGGACAGTAGAACTCTTATTTTAGAATCAGATGTTTGGACAAAGGCTTATGCCCAGATAGGATAGATGTCAGATAGTCCAAGGATTGTCTCATATGATGTCGGTAGAAGAGCGAAAAGTAGGTATAAGGGTTAATGGACATGACTTCCATTATACTGGAACTAGTTGTACAAACACACTATCTCTTCATTCCACTCTAGATTTTTATTCTATCTTTTACCGATACTTTCATCAAAATATAATTAGCACCACTAACAAATGAAACATAATTACTAGTACCTAACATAATAAACAATTTGTTAAAGACAAGAATTGTGCACTGCTGTACTTGTTTGGTCTACAATGTTCTAGTTGTTGTTGTAAATTGTGCACTGCTGTACTTGTTTGGTCTACAATGTTCTAGTTGTTGTTGTAAATTGTGCACTTATGTACTTGTTTGGTCTACAATGTTCTAGTTGTTTTAAATTGTGCACTTCTGTACTTGTTTGGTCTACAATGTTCTAGTTGTTGTTGTAATTTGTGCAGTGCTGTACTTGTTTGGTCTACAATGTTCTAGTTGTTGTTGTAATTTGTGCAGTGCTGTACTTGTTTGGTCTACAATGTTCTAGTTGTTGTTGTAAATTGTGCAGTGCTGTACTTGTTTAGTCTACAATGTTCTAGTTGTTGTTATAAATTGTGCACTGCTGTACTTGTTTGGTCTACAATGTTCTAGTTGTTGTTGTAAATTGTACACTGCTGTACTTGTTTGGTCTACAATGTTCTAGTTGTTGTTTTAAATTGTACACTGCTGTACTCGTTTGGTCTACAATGTTCTAGTTGTTGTTGTAAATTGTACACTGCTGTACTTGTTTGGTCTACAATTTTCTAGTTGTTGTTGTAAATTGTGCACTGCTGTACTTGTTTGGTCTACAATGTTCTAGTTGTTGTTATAAATTGTGCACTGCTGTACTTGTTTGGTCTACAATGTTCTAGTTGTTGTTGTAAATTGTGCACTGCTGTACTTGTTTAGTCTACAATGTTTTAGTTGTTGTTGTAAATTAGTAAAGATATATTTAACTTACTTATTCCTTCCTAGTTCTTGAACTTAATCACATATACTGTACCTTGCAAGTTCGTTGATGTTTTACTCCAAAAAACCTTTTTTCATGTGGTCTTAAAGATAATACTGAATTTAAATTTGCAATCGACATCATAAGTTAACACAATACTGGTTTTATGTGCATAAATATGTGTTATAACGCAATGATATAGGTTTTATGTATGCGACATTGTGCATAGTTTAACATAAATAAGGCAGATCTACAATTACGAAGTATGATCTCTTTTTTTGCTGACTCTTCTTTTGTTATATATTAATTTAATCAGTTATATCAAACGTACAGGTAATATGACACCTTGAAATTTTAGGTGTCATTTTTATTAAAAATAAATAATAAAATTATGTTCAAAATAATGTATTTAAACTCTAATTTGCTAGTAGATTTACTTTGGATAAAAAACATTTATTAAACATGTTTAAAATATTATTTAATTACGATTCATGATAATAATACAAATAAAATAATAAGTACTCAAATAACAATACTATAATAAAAATAAGCTTGTATATTTACAACCATAACAGAAACTAATATACAATTAATTTGGTGAACTAATGATTTGGTCACTCTGATGACAGTCTGGGGACATGACCAATGTCCTAAGACTCAAAAACGTCCCCAGAGTCACGCTGAAATTTCACATGAGTGTCCTCAGACACACACACACACACACACACACACACACACACACACACACACACACACACACACACACACACACACACACACACACACACACACACGTCATTTTTTATGATTTTCAATAAACTAGTTATTTTACTTTTACTAGAAATTTAAAATAGTGACGAGAAAATAATTTTTAAAATTTACTTTGTGAATATAGCAAGAATATTTAGCCTGTGATTATTAAAGACTAATTTGTAACTTTGTAATCACCTGGGTGAACCAAATGACTCCCCGTACTTCAGTCAGGTATGTTTGTTTTCCATCAGCTCTGTTTGCTTTGTGCAGTTCTTTATAAGCAACGTTTATTTTTTAATATCATAAAATATCGTACTTCAAGTTTCTCATTCTTAACGTTCCTGTTATTTTATTTAAAGCATCATCTAAGTATATATGGGACCTTATTTATCTTTGCAATTATTCTTACTTTGTTGAGCAATCATTTTTAATAAAAAGAATAAGTATCTACTTATAAATATTCAAGCAATATTAAGTAATGAAATAATACCTTTTTGGAATTGATAAGAATTAGATCAGCTACTGATTTAAGGGTTTATATGTTGATTCACTATGATACTATTATTTATTTACGAACATTTTAAAGATTCTATTTAATACATGTTAAGCCACAAACGTCTCTGGCAACATTTAAAAAAAAAATACTATAATGTTGTAAAAAAATTATATAGTTATAACTTACAATCTCATTTTGAGTATTTAAGCAATCAATTATGAAATTATGCTTATACAACATTATCCCTTACATTTAAAATCTTTGGTTCTAGATTTTCGGAGCTTAGAACTAGAAGCCCAGCACTGTACTTGTATTACCTTATAAAAACGATACATAATACTTTTATTTTATTTTATTTTTATTTATTTATTGCATTGACAAGTGCAATATACATGTATCGCAATCGTCACTCTTTAAAAAAAATCCATATTTACACAATCATTCCACAATTTCCACATTCATACATACAAAAGTGTCACATTCATTCATTGCTCTTCCATACACAAAGCTTGCAGCAGTTTCATTACCGGTGTCAGTCAGGCCAAATCATTGGTCTCCCAGTTATGTGCTAAAAACTCTCCTACACTGTAAAAGGCCTCAGATATCAGAACCCTTTTTAAACTTGCCTTAAACGCCTTGAGCGAATTGAGGCTTTTATATTTGGATGGTAAACTGTTGATTAAATGTACACCAACCTGTGAAGGAAGGTGTTCAAAAACGACCGTTCTGTGTTGCCCAGTTCGGAAGTTTTCCCTACCTCTAGTTGCATGAGCATGTATGTCTGTGCCTCGTGTGAGAACACATTTTGACCTGCAATAGTGGGCGGTTTCTAGTATGTATATGCAAGGCAGGGTCAACAGTTGTAATGTTTTGAACGCGGTTTTGCATGATTCTCTCATTTTTATTCTTATTACCTTTTTTTGTAACCTGAACAATCTTGTAAATTCGTTGTTTGTACAACTGCCCCAGAGCACCACTCCATAGGATAGGTGAGGATAGATGAGTCCATAATACGCTGTCAGCATTACTTTAATTGAGCAGAACTTAGATAGTGTTTTCATAGCATAAATTCCAGATGTCACTCTGGAGCAAACGCTATCAATATGATTATTCCATGTTAAACAGCGGTCCAAGTACACACCAAGAAACTTGGTCGCTTGGACTTCTTCGACCTCTGTTTCGTCTACCATCACTCTGATACTATACTCCGAATGTGATGGACGTAGACAGAATTGAATGAAATTTGTTTTTGTTGTATTTGTTCTTAAATTAATGTTAGTCAGATGTTGCGTTAGTCCGCTTAATTCCGTAAATGTATTAATTTCCAAGTCAGATTTAGATTTTTCACTAAAACCAATGGTCATATCATCAGCGTATTGGACAAGTCTTCCGTGCCGTAGAGATGATGATATATCATTTACATAGATCAGAAAAAGTAAGGGGCTGAGTATTGATCCCTGGGGGACACCAAATTTAAGTTGATTGATTTTTGATAACTGGCTGGATACTTGGACTGTCTGCGACCTTCCATGTAAATACGAGTTAAGCCACGAAAGTGGCACTCCTCGTATACCGTTAGCTTCTAGTTTGTTCAACAGGATGTTGTGGTCAACACAGTCAAATGCCTTAGATAGATCTAAAAAGACGCTTAAAGTGAGTCTGTGATTTTCTAATCCCTCAACCACCCTCTCAAGCAGACAAACGATTGCATCTATTGTAGATTTTCCTTTTCTAAAACCGAATTGATCTTTAGAAAGAAGATTGTATTTTTGTAAAAATTGACTTAAACGTGCTAAGAAGACCTTCTCAGAGACCTTACTTAGCACTGCAAGAATGGAAACAGGTCTAAAGTTGCTGATAGAATTTTGATCTCCCTTCTTAAAAATAGGAATGATTTTAGCCATTTTTAGGGAAGAAGGGAAATGTCCGGACTGAAAGGAAAGGTTTATTAGATGTGTCAAAGGCCCCAGCAAGTGTTTGTAGAATTGTTTAAATAGCCAAGTTGACAGGTAATGTATGTCGTTTGATTTCTTTGTAGAAAGATTTTGTATCACATTATCCAGTTCTTCCTCTGAAACTGGTGTCAGAACCATTGAGTTTGGACATCGAACGTTGTCAGGAGGTTGAGACGCTGCTGGACGTTTGACCGTCCCAGCGACTGAGGCAAAGAAATCATTGAATTCGTTGGCGACTCTAGTGGGTTCGGTAATTAGCTCCCCATCAATTTTTAACTGGATTATCCCTGATTTGTGTTCATTTTTTAGCGAGTTTATAATATTCCAAACAGTTTTAGACACATTTTGGGATTCCCCAACCTTTTTAGATATGTCATAGGATTTGGCAGCTTTAATAACATTTCTATATATTCTTTTGTACTGTGTAACAAACCGCTTAAAATACAATCCAATATGAGACCAAATAATAAAAAAAAAAAACCGTTTTTTAATACTACATTTAGTATTCCTTCTTTAAGTAGTGGCTTTACCAGTACAATATTTCACTCAATCAATGTTTGGTCAAGCTTTTCATCTGTCTCGATTTACATAATTATTAATCAATCAAAATAATATATTAAATTTTTTTTCTAAATGTAACATACTAAAGTAATTAAGGCTATGTAAATTTCATTAAATGAACTTAAAAACCAATGATAGAATTCAGAATCAAGCCCATATTTAGATCTGTTTCCTTTTTCTTTTTTTTAACTAAACAATATAGATAACATTGTTTAAATTTGGATTCTTTAAAGCGTTCTCTTCGTTTGAATAGTATTATTAAATTTTTTTTTGAATTGTCTAATTAATAAGGTGGAAGGGAGGCCCTAATAAATAACAATACTAGTTAGTGTCTTTGTAGAATAGTTATATTACTATTCGGTAGTCGTAGGACATTGCACTTACGGTAGTCCGGCACTACAGCAAGGACATCGAGCCTTCCAGAGTGCACAAATGTATTTCCTCCTCGTAATAAGTAAATAAATAATATCTACTAAAATCCATTTTACTAATGTAATATTACTGTATTTATAACTAAAGTCTGAATTTCATAAAATAAATTTAAAGAACTTGTTAAATTTATCTATTTTCACTGTCACAACAATAATAAATATAAGAACGGAGAATAAAAGTAAATCGTTTGAACTGCCAATTTCACTGATACATCGTCAGGTGTAGAGTTACAAAGATATATGTGAATCCATTTTTCATCTGTCAGTCAAATATGAAATCGCTTTTTGGCACGTCTAAGCCAGGCGATGTTGAGGTAACTTTTTATTTTATTTACCCTGAAAAGAATGCCTATATTTTTATTAAACTTGTTTGAGAAAAGTTGTTTATAGTACATTTAGAACAATATATTACATATAAAATATAGATTTCATAAGTTATATTTGGAAAGACATTCTATGTTGGACACAAAATATTAAATATCTACAATTATAACACTATATAAAATGAAAAAAAATTAAAAAAAAAAACAAGATTCAGCCTTAATACTAAACTTTTCATACAAGTCAGGCCTTTCCTTTTATGTATGCTAGCTTGATATAACACCATGAGTCGTATCTACTAAAGATATTGTATGAGCGTCCTTACAAGAGATACAGTAGGAAGTGTTCCAACTACAGATACGGTATGAGTCGTTCCTAGTACAATTATTATATGGAGTTTTCCTACCAAAGATACTGTAGGAGACATCCTAACTAAATATACTGTAACTGGTTCCAATACACCATCGTAAAATCACAAAATGCTGGGCCTACCTAGGGTGGGTGTGAGGGCACTGAAATCAGGAGACACAGAAAAAAAAATATATGGAATTGCCCGTTTCAGGGTTAACAAACAATAGTTTTAGGCCTAACCAAACAGTTATACAAAATAACAAATTAAAACAACAAATGAACTATATACGAACTAACAAAATATAATATTATATAACAAAACAATAATAAATATATAACAAATACCATAAAAAATAATCCACTCACATAACTTACAAGTATTGGTAACACATACAGAAAACTAAACATAAACAAATATTAAACACATTAAAAAATATAACAATTAAAACAAATGATATAGAAAACAGCTTATAAGATCTCTGGGGCATCGGAAAAGAAAAAGTAGAGGTTGGCTGATTTGGAAAAATTACAAAATAATAAAAAAAAATGTAAACCAATAATTACACCCAATCCTGCGGGCCAGACAGGGTGGCTCCTAATGGAATAGCTAAAACAAAAATTCTCGAGCACACCACTATTTCAGAGAGAAGACACTATCCGTGGCAAAAATAATAAAATGAACAATTATAAAAATAAATGTAACGCTACTCTCCTTTTTTGGCAGAAAATCCACCCTTAAACACAAGTCAACATGATACAACTCTACATACAAGTTTTATACAACACCAAAATTTACTTCTCTCCACGAATAGTCAAGATTACGTGCCCGAAGGAGGCCAAGATGTAAAAAGAGGGGAGGTTACCTGCACGCCAAGGTCTTATCCTGGAGGAAGAGGTCTCACATTGGGGAAGCGGGATGTAGGTGACTGCCCCCTCAGGGCCGCACATAAGAAAGACAGACCCAGTTCAAAAGCCCCAAAACCGTACCGCAGGTGACCATCCGTCTCCCTCCGGAACCCTGGAGCAGAAGACCAATTATTTCCTTAGCCAAATATATGAATGAACTTGAAGGCTGAGAAGAAAATTACGACAAGTAAGAAGAAAGAGAACAAAGAGAGGGAAGATAGTGAAGAATGTAATAACCACACATAGACACACAAACGAAGACAAACATAGAGGAAGGTGAGCAGGCTATCTTAGAGGCGAAATAACTGTGAATTGGCACGTGTTCATACTGAAGATACTGTAGTGGGCGTTTTTAGTAAAGATAATGTAGAGAATCTGCATGAGGTGCTTCTACAAAAGAATCAGCAATTTGATCAATATCGTATTCTTAATTTGTTTTATCACTATTCTAACCTTTAAAAAACACGATGCTAAAAGTTAGACATGTATAAAACAAGTATACATAGCATGCTTAAATTGTAATTTTTGAATAATACATGTTAATAATAGTTTAATTTTTCTGTAGTCCTAGATGTAAATCTATACTTATGGGTTAACGTATTTACGAGAGCTGCTGAGACTTCTGTTCACCTCATACTATCATTTTTCTATCTTTGGATATGGTGGTACCTGATTTAATTGTTTTATATGTATAAAAGAGTAATCATTTATTGTATATTTTATTTTATTTGAACGTACATTCTATTTTTACAAAATAAATAAAATAACGTTATTAAATAATACATAGTTTTATTAAAAAAAACAAAAACAAAATAGATGGCTAGAATGCTACATCATCAGCAAAAGCACTGATGTGTCCATGAAACCGTTTATTTAGTAGTTTTATTATAAAACATAACATAAAACGCCTCGTGAATGGTAATTATTATCACAAAAATGTGAATACGCACAGCAAGTGAAAATAAGAGAACCTTTTAAGCAATAGATTCATGCATAATGGCAACACAATATTGATAGTAAAAAAATAGCAGAAGTATACTCTTGTGATATCCAAAAGTATATCAACAAACATATAAAGTGGCTATGCTATAGTATATAAATTATAATAGTAAAGTTTGTATTATATTATGTTAGTTTTACATTTTATATGAGTTATTATGCTATCGTTAACTATTGCCTAATATTGCCTGCTTGCTTCTTACAGCACAGTATGTATAGTTAATATTGTTTATGTAATATTTAATAATAATTTGAAATATGTATTTGTGTAGTTTAAGATCCATTAGTTTTCACGTAAATGTATTGAATTGTCCATATTTATGATTCTTGTTTATATAAGTTGTGATAGCCATCTTGTGTGTTTTTATAAATGTCAAATTTAAGCTGTCTGTTGGTTTGAAATATAAATTAATAAAAATAAGCAATTTTATACGCTAATTATTTTTTTAAAATTTAATTAGAAGCAAAAGTCAAACAAATCGTAAACCCCAATACAACTATCGGGAAAGCTTTAATTAAAGCAAATTTGACAAACTGCTTAGACTAGGAATGTGATGTTAGCCCATAATTACTTGATGTTCCTCTGAGGATAACACACGTACAACATTGCTTTCTGTACCTCACAAGTTTATGTACCGATACAGGATGTTTATGTGTTTAAATTACCTTCTACCACTGCATTCACTTTTTTTGTTTTCGATTTAATCCAACGTAGACTGTTTACACGTAACATAGTTTATCCAAAAATATTTATTTTATCTTTATAATCTCATTACAATGTACTGTACAATTGTTACACATTACCATACATCGATTCACAACAAATGTTAAATACAGATTTTGCGTAAATACGCTCTTTTTTCAAAATAAACCTGTTTTCTTTTGAAAATTGAAAATTATTTTAATACGCTAGTAGTACATTGTATAATGTTCTAAAATGGATGTGGTAATCAAGTAATGAAAAATATTGTCAATGCAAAAATATAAATTAGGTTTTATTAAATAGGTTTTTATTAATTTCAATTTTGAGAATGACCTCTCAGCCGATGCAACTGCCATTGGTGTGGTTAAAAAATACGAATAGCAACAAAAAAGGTTGGAGTACACATCAAATAACCTTTGTGATAACGCCCAACCTTTGTGATCACGCCCATCCATACACGTACAGTGGTATTGATCCATCCACCCACCCATACACGCACAGATGTATTGGCCCACCCACCCACTTATACAGTGGTATTGATTGACCCACCCACACACCCATACACGTAAAGTGGTAATGATAAACTTTTTATCAGGTATAAACAGTTTATCAGGTAACTATACCTGATAATACTGAATTGTAAGGAGTAATGACCCTAGTCCAGTATCTTAGTAGTTACATCAAGATAATTAGGGAACCTAGTGATGCAGTTTAAACCTAGACCTAGACCTAGACATGTATCTAGTCTACAGAATATTTAAAGGGTATGTTTATACAAATTTTATATTTTAATTTTTATATTTTATTGCTATATTTATTTACATTGTTACTAAAATGTTTGTTTTGTTGTTACTGTTTGTTAACAATACCGGCTTACTAATTTTTTTTTAATAATTCAGTTTTTTAGCATGAATAAATAAATTATACCTGATTTATACTACAAAAACTGAACAAAGCCTTGAATGCTAGCATTTTTAAAATAAGTGAAAGCAAGACATATGTGATTGATAAATCAAATAGTAAAATTTAGATACGCGAATTTTAGGCACTCTGATTACAAACCTCTCCTTTATCACACTACCCATCTTGACACGTGCATTTAGAAATTATTTAAAAATAACTTTTCATGTAGACAAAAATATGTTAATCTTTGGCGAACATTAGTTACAGAAAAAAATCAAATAACTCAACTTAAAAGGTCATAATAAATGTAATATCTAGTTCAGATTTATGGTACAGTTTTATAAGCGTTATAAACCTAATAAATAAATTATTCTTTAAGCTACAGTATTTTTTTAAAAACACAAATACCACGAAATAATGTCCATAAAGATACTAATGAACCTGAAGTTTTAAACTAGAAAATGGAGTAGATTGTTTGTTAATGTGTGTTATAGCAATATTAAAATTATTATACCATATAAATGAGAATTGATTGTCATTCAATATTCCCTGCAATTCAATGGTTAAATGATAAAAGTTTTTCAGTAATAAATAAATGTATCCTAAAAATTAACTTCCCTGTGCAGCTCGCTTTAGAAAAGGAAGCTATATTGATTAAGCATGAATATACAATGTAATTTTATTGAATTCGTTTATTAATATTGTAAAAAGAACTCAAGATGCTAAAAAAATAGTTAGGTGTTTATGAAATATAATTAGTTCCTGGGGTAATGTGATTATTGGAAACTACGATATTTTTATATTCAACACGTACTTTGCCTTCACAGATTTGTTATACATAAGCATGAGCAATGATAAATACACTCGGTGTTGCAGATTACACAGTATTTCATTCCTCTACACTTCATATAAAAAGTGTGTGGTGGAGATTTGCCAGTTTATCAAAACTTATAATTTTTATAATATTTCAATAAAATGTCAATTAGCAACGCGAATAGTAAAATATAGTAAATATTTAATTTACTTTTTGAGTTTGTCTGGTTTTTGGTATAAAAGTATTTTCACGCTATAAAAGCAGTTTTAGTAAATTACTAGCAATTTCGATTAGTATTACTAGAAAGAAAATTGTTGCGTTATTTCTATTAAGTTAATTTTAAAAAGAGTTACTAATTTCCAGTTGGCAAATACTTTTGCAAAATTACGTAACTATTTCAAACATATATTTAAATAAAACATTTTGTGTAGTCGTAGGACTAATGATTGTAAATAATGATCCTATTCATACATTTATGATACCAGGACTAGTACCTACTAGTATAAGGACACCATTGTGGCCTATCCATCCCATAGGCCACCTTTTTAATGAGTGTTGTGATCATTACTAGCCAACATTCATAATTTATCCACAATTATATATTACAATAAAACACAACAAATACACATATCTATAGGGCGGAGACAGGCGCCGTTGCTGAACATAGCCTCTGTCTGCAGATACATCTCAATCAATCACCACGACCCTTTGATGTGTTCATCCCTGTCTCAGACTTTTTGTCTGGCCATATTTGTAACGTCCAAACGTTAGTTTATAAGAAGAGAAATCCTGTCGAAATTTCTACATATTTTGAATATATATTTACTCGTAGTAAAACTAAAAAAAAAAAAAAACACAAAAAAGTGAAGATTATTTATTAGTAGTACCAAGAATAAATATATTTATTATTTGAAAATATCACTACTTAATTGCATGTAATTCATGGGTAAATATGGCATAATTGTCACTTAGTGTTTGAAATTTTACTAAGTTATTTTATATCGTATGTTGTGTAAAACTGAGCTTTAAAAAATTATTTATTCAAATTTCTCTTTAAATTGCGATTCTTGAAGTTTTTTTTTCATAATCAGTGAATTCTGACTAATAAAGTCAGTTCTTCCTATAATAATCGAAATTAGATATTCAAAAGTGTAGTACATTAATAAATAAGGTTAGGTGTTCATCAGAATAAACTTTATTTGTTAATATCGATTGCCTTTTACTGTGGTTTAAGGTGTATGAAAGTACAACATTTGTGAATTTTACACATTCACTTTTAACTTTAAAAGGACTTTTTTTACAGAAAAGCGAATGTGAAAGGTATTAATTTATCTTTAATACTCTCCTAATAAAGCCTTTTTTACTTGGTACATTTGACCTAAAGAACATCTTCATTGACTGGCATATAGCTTTACGTTTTTCTAACTAATTACACAGTTTACAATAAAATACCTATTTTTTATTTATTAAGTAATTTTTTAAGTAGTTTGATAACTTTCACATTTGTTTTATGGTAAAAAAATTCCTCTTGAAGTCAGAGATGAATTTGTAAAACTTACCAATTGTGTAATTTCATGCACCTTAAACAACAATAAAAGTTAATCCACCTTAAGGAAAACGTTTGTTCCGATGGAAATGTAACGTTATTTAAGAATAAACAACACTTTTGAGTATATAATTTGAATGGTTATAGGAAAAACTGGCGTTATTAATCAAAAGTCACTGATTTTTTATAAAATTTTAAAAACTGTATTTAAAGAGAAATTTAATAAATAGTATCTGAATCCACCATTTTACTCCACATTCTATGTACAATAACCCAATAAAACCTAAGTACCAATTACCATGTATTTACCCATTTATTATATACAATTTATGACCGGTTATTTTAAAATAATAAATATATTTATTATTAATACTTCCCATAAATAATTTTCACAATTTATTTAGTGTCACTATTATTAAATATAATATATTAAAAGTATGTAGGTGATTCCATAGGTTCTTTTTCTAAACAAAAACTCACGTTTAGACGTTAAGAATATGTTCGGACAAAAACCCTGAGACAGGGATGAACACATCAAACGGGTTATAGTGATTGATTGAGATGCCATATTGGGCGTCCCCACGCAGCGTCGTAACCAACTTTGCTGCCTTTTCGTTCACTACTTCGATGAGTTCCCAGAAACACAGACGATAGTCGAGCATCACACCCAGATACTTTGCTGCTCTCTTGGCATCAACATGTATGACCAAATCCTAAAGGTAGTGTCCTGCATTCAGCGAAACTCCTACCGAACTACACCCACCATCATGGCCCTCATGGATATCCACAAAGCCTTTGACACCGTCTGGCACAACGGCCTCAGAGCCAAACTCCTCAAACTCCAACTGCCTCCTTCAATCCTCAAGTGGACATCCAACTTCCTCGACGGTAAGACAGCCCAGGTCAGAGTAAAGGACGCCCTTTCTTGACCCTTCCAGCTGTTAACAGGGGTCCCCCAGGGATCAGCTTTCAGAATGCTCCTCTACATCTTATATGTGCGAGACCTCCCTTCACCCACTCTCAGGCACCCCACCGATACTATCACTGGTCTCGCACAGTTCGCAGATGACACGGCCTTCTGGTGCGCCTCCCCTAGCCCAGAAGCACTACGAAGACGACTGACCAAGATCCTAAATAATTACCTAACGTACTGTTCCAAATGGCGCATCAGAATGAACACTTCAAAAACCCAGCCCTGCTATTTTAACTACAATGGCAGAAAGTTCCAACGTAACCAGGAAACCCCGATCACCCTCCAAGGCAACATACTTACACTAACTAAAACCTGCCAATACCTGGGAGTCACCCTAGACTCAAAGTTATCCTTCGTATCCCAATTCAAACGTTCCAAGAAGACCGCCACAACCCGTTTCAACGCCCTCCGCATCCTCATCAACCGACACCGGGGGTGCTCTGCCAGGACTCTCTCCTCTCTCTACGCCGTCGTTATCCGCCCCGTACTCACGTTTGCCCATCCAGTTCTCACCACCATCCCTCACAATCACCTCTCCAACTTTGAGAAAATCGAGCGACGCACCATGCGCTTAGTATATCACCTGGACAGAGATCACAGCTCCCGAGACCTCTACACCATGTTCCATATCCCCAACCTGCGTGAGTTCCTCAACCAACTGAACCAGACGTACCTCATCAAAGCCGCAGACTCCCCATACTGGCAGAGTACTTCACAGAACCGTACACCTCCAGCCAATACTTCACCATCCATCATCTGATCCACGACCGTTTTTAACCCACCACCCCCAGCCCCGCAACCATTAGCCACCCTTCACACAACCTACTACTGACGTCCAACTAACGATATCCCCTCACACCCAATCCTCTTTTATAATCACCTCTCATCCCCGTTTCACCCTCAGTTAGCTCTACTATAATTCTAATTTTCCATGTTATTGCCTCTGTTTGTTTGTTTCAGGGGCCATGATTCCTCGGGGCCTTCTCTCCGGAGACCCGAGCTGCCTGCTTGCTTCGTACGGTCACGATTGGTGGCGGTCCTGTAACCCTCCATTTACCTGTCCCAGGCTGAAGAGGAACTAGTGCCTAAGCCAGCCGTAGCTCCCTGCTAATAAACATTGTTTCTTACATTTAAGTCTTATTATCCTTTTGCCAAAATTAAATAACTGTACAGTGTTGTGGAGTCGAACACTTAGGTAGAGGTTTATTATTTCAATGAAAATAAACTTGTTGAAAAAGCATTTAGACTATAAAATTTGGTATGGAGCCCGATATGCAATAAAATAATAAACATACATTCACACAAATACTTGGTTCTTAATTTTGTTTTAAAATGTAATGAGTAATTCCAGCATATAAGTAATTTTTCAAACCTTTGTATACACAAACATGTAATAATTTATTGTGTTTTTATCAGTATAATAACCATCCATTGTGTGTAATGATTGCTTTAATTAATGTCAATTTACCAGTTGAAATGTGTATTGATCAGACCGAGAATCTCAGGCTGTATGACGTAGCCAGCCAGGTACAGCTCCAAGGATGGTCAGTTTCACTCCACCTCGGGATGGATTATTAATTCATGAAACTTGGTAGAGGATCTGGTGCGTGGCATTTGGAATAATAGGGGTTAACTTATGAGGGTTGTTTCCATGAAAGTTATGTTTATTGATTTGTATTGAAAACTAAATACTAGCATTAGTCGTGGACCAGCAAGTAAATATTGTTGACTAATTGCTGATCCGACCACGACAATTATACTTCAACCTAACCTAACTCACCCATTTATACTGCTGCTAATAGTTTCAAAGGATACAGTGCTACTGACCCACCCGCCCACCAATACACGTACAGTGCTATTGTATTATATACAATTATCATATTATTCAAGATAAGAAGATTTCATCTAGATGTATAGTAAAACAATATATCTATGTGTTGATTACATACAAATTTTATTTCTAATTTAGTTTTATTATTATCCTATTATTAACTCTGGTAAAAATTAGCATTTACTGTACTAAACATAAGTTTAATGAATATTTTCTTAGTTGGTTTTGAGGAATTAGGATTAGCTACCGTCAAAGCTGGAATTAACCCTATTAACCTGTTTATGTAGGCAAAGTGCAAACTCCAGATACGAGGAGCTGTAGATTAAGCAACATACTTGGTTGAGATTTTAATAAAACTCAAAGCATAATTTTTTGTAACTCTCATATTATATTTTATTTTATTTTTTATTTATTTTTATTTATTCATAAGACGCCGATTGTCAAGATATGGGCGAATATGGATTTCGAATGAGTGTGATGCGTGTAGATAAGCGAATGTAGTCATTGTTACAAACTAAGGCCGACTATTCCTTAGAATGTGTCATTAATTAATAGCCCAAGACAAATGAACAGCCGGTGGTTATCAGCTCATCCTTCTCAAAATGTATTGACTCTGATTGAGATCGAAATGACAACCTTTAGCACGTAAAGCTGGAATTGAACCAACTACGCTACCGACCAATTATACTATACTTCATAAATAGTAAGCTAATTAAATATTATTATTTCAATGAGCAAAAGAATGCATTCGTAAATTTGCAATATCCAATTGCATTGCAGCCTCCTATTAATTAGTTAATTATATTTTGTAATTAGACCTTACTTTTACAAAATTAACTTGCAACTTCTATTGGCTGATATTTTTAATAACACTTTTCCGTAATCATAATAGTGGTAATTAAAATTATATTTATCAGATATTATTTGTTAGTTTCAAAAAAAATTAATGTATATGAAATAATGATTTATTTTCCAACAAAAATTACAAATATAAATTTTCTTAAAATTTAAGGGAAATGTCACTGACCACGTATCCAGTAGTGTGGCCACCGTTACAAAACAGAAGAACTAACTAAATAATACATGACAAAATTTTTTAGTCTAGTCCTTACTATATATTTTACTGCCATCTTCCGTATCGTCTGCCATCAAAAGAAACCGAAAATGTACAAAAAAAGATTACATCCATTTTAATAAGCAATGACTTAAGTTCTACGAATTACAATAATATAGTTTAACAAGCAATAACTATATCAAAATCTCCGAAATTCATTTTATCTATAATGAACAGTGACATAAAAAAAAATCAAGTCAAACATCCAATAAAAGTAATATTTCTGGAAATGATAATCTGGTTTTAGAATCTTGCAGAAAGAGGTAAATTTATTACATTGTTTTATTTTGTGTGGAAGTCTGTTAAAAAGTTTAGGGCTTGCATATTCAAATGTATGTCTAAAAATGTCTTAATTTACTTGGGGTGTCTGGAAAATTCTCTAATTATTACTCTCGTATAATGTGATAAATTAAAAGATTCTATATTTCCACTTCTTCTATAAAAAACTCGTAATACTTTAAAGCAATAGAGATGTTGTGCTGGTAATATGTTTAATTGTTAAAAAAAATGTAAGGAACTCTCTCTAACTTTTTTTAAAAATAATTCGAATATAATGATTCTTTGTATTCTTAATTTTTCTATATTTTTTTTGAAGTTTCTCTCCAGCATGCTATTCCATATTGTAGATGAGAATGAATCAATGGAAAATATAAAATTTGTAACAAAGAAGGGTTACACAAGTTTTTCAGAAAATAAAATTTTCTGATGTTAAACTTCATTATATTGTGTAAATTTGAAATGTGCTTTTCCCATGACATTATTTCGTCAAAGATTACTCCTAGGTACTTAGACCGATCTACCTTTTCAATAATTTGACAGTTACAGTGAATTTCAGGACATCGATTATTATGATAACAAGTTAATTACGGAAACAAAAAGATTTAAAATTAAAACTTATGTATTTGGTTTTACTCACGTTAACTATCATCTGGTTATGCAAGAGGTTCAAGTCTTCGTGAATAAATTCTTCAATTGTATCTATTGAATTATAAGAATACAAGAATGCTACATCATCAGCAAAAGCACTGATGTGTCCATGAAACCGTTTATTTAGTAGTTGTATTATAAAACATAATATAAAACGCCTCGTGAACGGTAATTATCATTACAACATGCTAATAATTAATATTCTGGAATGTTGTACAAATCAACTTCATCTTTGCCAATCCAAATTTCCGTCAAAACTATAAAATCCATTTTCTTTTTTATCTGATTAAGGTCTAAAAGAAACTGACTAAAATTAACTCTCATGCTCTTATATAGGCACAAATAATATAAATTAATTTATTGTGAAGATAAAGATGATTATAGAACTTATTACTTACTCTATCAAAATAAATAGTATCAATGCTAGAAATATTAATGATAGTAAAATTAACGAAAAAAAAACAGTAATTAAATGAATCTCTAAATAAATTATAATATATAAACACAACATAGGCAATAGTATAAAAAAAGAACAAAGAGATTACTGAAAAACAATGGTGTACAGCTAATACAATTACTTGATGTTTTCAATGTCCAGTGCAGTGAAGATTCTTAATGTTTGCTTGCCCTGCGCTTTTTTGGCAAACAATTTACCATCAGATACCAAGCAAAAACATAGCCAGTTTCTTAACACTTTCTCTTGAGTTAAAATAAGAACTGCTTGTTTTGGAGGGATAGATGTTCATTAATGTAAATTATCTGGGTAGGGAACACCTTATTTACCTGTTTTTCATCAAGTGATTTCTTCTTTCTATACTTCCTGAGTATTAAATCCCTCGTAGTCCTACTCTGGAACTGGACTACCAATGCGTACGCTTCTTATTGTAGGAGATAACCCTGTGTACCGCTTCAACTAAGTTATCTTGCAATTCCACCCCCAAAGCTCTTCCTAAATCCTTGACAATGCTCGTAGTGTTTTCCCCTGGTGTTACTGGCACATCAATTATCTCTAAATTGTTTATTTTTCTAATGTTCGAATCCTTTCAGTTAGTCCAACTACTTCATCACACAGTTTAGAGTTTTTGAGTGCAGTTCATCATTTTCCTTCTTGATGGATGCAAGTTCAAGCTTAATATCAGCAATCAGCGTATTCGATCTGTCTACCTTGTTAGAAAGAAACTGTAGGGATTCAGACATTTCCGTAGTTTCCCTTCGGAAGTCTTTTAACTCCTTAATTCCCCCTCTTGAAGTCTTCCATGACTCTTATCATGAAGTCTTTTATAAGGGCTGTACTAGCGGTAGATCCACTAGTTTACGTTTTCGATGAGCACGACAATCTATACACTTCCAACTAAATTGTGTTCTCCTATTCAAAAGATCGTCTTTTACACAGTTGTTTTGAAAAAACCGTTTACACGCAACATTACATTTAATATAAGTCGATTCACACTGTTAAGTTACAGACGCCACAGATCAAAGCTATTATTTTAACATAAAAGATAAATTCATAGAAAAATTAATAAGCTTGGTAGAACAAGACAGGAACTCGTGCATTAGCCTGTGTAGCGACAACGTTAAGATACGGATCGATAAGGCAGGCGTCTTATCAGTTATCCGGTCGGAGCTAGACTCCATACCGGATAAGGATCAAACAGTCTTGTAGGCATATTAATTGAATAAAAATGTTATGTGATCTCCTGTTACAAAACTAAGTCCAATATATCGAGCCATTTAAAAATTACCTCAATAATTCTCTTTATGCTGGCAAATCCATGTGTAAAATGGTGCAAGGGGCACTCTGTAACGATGTGGTCCATTTTTTTTTTTTTGATATCACATGACTGATCTGGTGTAAATCCCCATTTATACTTCCAATAATTGCATCTGCCAACGCCAGTTCGGAACCGATTCAAGAGTGTCCTTTCTCTACGAGGGAGGTTCTACCCAACTATAGATATTGACGGTTTCAGTGGGGGTGGTTCCAGTGGAAATCACTGAGATGAGTTTGTCAACATTTATTTTCTCCACTAACATCATCGATATGGTTAGCAGTTTGATTGAAAACTATTAGTGTGAACACTATTTAGCCAAACGAGAGCTCTATATTTAGCAGCTGAATAGACCAGTGACAAAGCAGTAATACGTGTGAGTTGGCTATCTAGGTTGTTCTGGCAATGTGATGTAATTCATTTGGTCTAGTTTTGATTTTAACAGCTGAGTTTAGTTATTATAGTAATAATTAGCAATGAATAGTATTATTACTACCACTATTATTATTATGATACTAATAATAATAATAGTAATAATAACGGACAAATAATGAACAACTAATATTTGTTTGTTTTCCAATTATATTGAACATTAAGGCTATAGGGATCCTCAAAAATATTTATCACCATATATGTTGCGCATTTTATGATTCTAATATTATATACACTAAGGGACGGTCCTGCAAGCTTCACTTGTCAACACCGTCAATCGTTACCATTAGAGAAAGGAGATATGATCAGGTTTGTTGCTATATTTAACTATAGTTTACGTTTTCTCGTACTTATTGTGCATACAGCTGGCCGTAAATACAGACAAAAGCTACATTATTACTAAGCAAAGGATTATTTTTCGAGACTCGAGATCTTACTCTAGCTGTAGTTAAACTAAATTGACCGCAGTCTGAAACGCTTCTTTATACTTTTTTTGAAAAGTCAGTATTGCTAAGAAGTCAATGTAAGCGATACTGAATTTTCTTATCATTATTCGGTACTTTTACAAAACTATGTATTAATGAAAGCAAGTAATATAAATTAATAATGAAATTTAATAAAACTCAATATAATAAATAAAACTTTTAGTAAAATGCGACAAAATCGACTAAAAGAGCCTAGGCGTGGACGGGTGGGTCATTGCCAATGTATGTGTATGGGCGAGTGGGTGGGTTAATACCACTGTACGTGTATGGGTGGGCAGGTGGGTCATTGCCAATGTACGTGTATGGGGAGTGGGTAGGTCAATACCACTGTACCATAGATAAAATGTTCTCAATATAATCCCTAACCCATCTAGAATCTGTTTCTATACATTTTTTATAAGTGTCTCAAATAACCTTCTATTTCATTTTACAGAATAGCCGCAATTTTAAACGAAGTGCAGAAACAAGGAAGTGCCTCTCATTTAGATAAGGTAAGTGTTTTGACAAAGTGGAGTTTCTGTTTATAATAATTAAACACCTGCTGTCTATTTATGATTGATATAGCTGTTACTGCCAAGGTAAGTGAACCCCTTAAAACTCAGTACATATTTTGGTCCTCTCTCTTTGTGGTACATCTACCACATTTTTATCAACAACCTTTGTAACACAACAACTGCCTGCGTGCGATAATGACTTGATGCTGATGATTTGAAAAAAAAGATATAGTAATAATTGAGTATACAGAGTGACACACACTCAATTATCTGACATCTAGAATCGAATACAAATGTGTAATTAAATCATATTAGGAAAAATGTGCTAGAATACTTCTTACTTTCATTAATATATCAGTTTTTACAATATATCGAATAATGATAGGAAAAATCAGCATCACTTTATTGACTTCTTATTAAAACTGTTTCAAGAAGCGTTTCAGACTGCGATGAATTTATCTTAACTACAGCTAGAGTACAGTAGGACTCGTGTTTTGACAAATAGTCCTTCATTTGGTAATGATGTAACTTATATATGTATTTACGGCCATTTGTAGGTAGAATAAGTACGAGAAAATGTAGTATAGCCAGTAAACTATATTTAAATATAGCACCAAAACTTAACATATTTCGCTTTTTCATGAGCGTAACGATTGACCGGGTAGGCATGCAAATTAAGCAGTAGTATCCCCTAGTTTCTACAATATAGCTTAGAATGCACAAAAATTATGGTAATATATACTTTTGTAGATTCCTCTGGTCTTAATGTTCCATAACAGAAGATATTTGACAAACAATCAAATATTTTGAAAATATTAATAATATAAAGTAAGCCTTAATTCCCATTTTAGGATAATTGTAATTTTAACATTTATTTTAATGGACATTTCTTTATTATTAAATTCAATGTTCATATTACTTACTGTCCTTGGATATAACGTATATTCAGGTGAAATGGCATGCTCTTTTCTTCATTTATGGGATTTGACAATATAACTTGTATATGTTTGTATGTAGCACTTAACGAGACGAGGAGATTTTTATTTATTTATTAATATATTTATTTTGTTTGTTTATTTATTTGTTTAAAGTGTAGAGTATTTCTTGTATTTATTTTGTTTGTTTATTTATTTTTTTTTAAAGTGTAGAGTATTTCATATACAGTACACCTACATTTTATGTGTTGTTAAAATTTTAGTTAATTGTTTATTTACAAATCCACAACAATTTACATCCTTGAAAACCCACCCTATACAAGGGTTAATGATCCTCCCATATCACATCTTAGACGACAGCTTCTTACGTCACTACACCACTACTTAGATATACGACTAGGTCTTATAGTGATGCCTTATTAATGATTTACCCTTTTAGTCCTATAAAAATAATTGAGTTACTCTGATTTTTATTATAAATGAACAAGACTCCTGGCCACGCTCCAAAAGCGTAATATAAATGTATAATTAAAACTAAAAACATTAAAACCAATACATCACATGAAATAATTACAGTGCAATGTACATATTATCAATGCATTTTTTGGAAGTCGTTCATACATTTAGGCACACTGCATTACTGCGACACACGATACCACGACTCGTCCTTCGGATTATCAATGACAGTCTGATGAATAGGCTACGACCACCCAGTTACTGTCCGGACGTACAAAACTGACTATATTTAACACACCTTTAGAATAGTTACATTAATGTTTATGTTCTAGAATACATGTGTTGGCCATTGGGTGTCAGTAAATATAAACCCCACAATATTATGTTCTTCAATGTGAAATTGAATTGCTAATCAATTGTGAAATTATGAGCCTTAAAACTTCTTACGGGGGACTATTAATGAACTGGAATAAACAATAAAAGACGATTATTGTTTTAAGGTTTAGATAATCGTAATTTGAGGTAAATATTAATATCAAATCTTTATTTTTTAAGCTTAAAAATATTATGTTTGCACTATATAAGTGATACTATTAGATTATTTATACTTCTTAGGCAAAATATACTAAAATAGTAAAAATGTAACGATAAAAATATTTACCATTAATTTGTCAGTTAAGTTTTTTTATGCATATCTCATACATTATTTGTATTGGGTCTTATTGTTTGTAAATAAAATTAAATAATGATTAAATTAGTATTTATATCAGTTGTTTTCTTTAGCTCTATAAAAATAACCATAATATTATGTAAAACATTATTAAATATGAATATAAGTGTTAGTGGTTACATTCTAGATCAATCGACGTGGTACGAAATTATGAATGACCAGAGATTGTATTTCCTCTTTAACATCTCTTACAAAAATCAGATACATAAGACAAGTAGCAATTAATTCATTTCATAAAAAAGTAATTACCTGACTGCAAGGCTCAGTGATCATCAATTTTAAAATGACACCATTAATTTTTACAATACTGAAAACCAGTACGCTGCAATTCAAAGTTGAAGTGGATATAAACTAATATATATTGTAAAAATTAAGGCTCATGTTTGATACTTTCATGTAAAAGATCTTGATATGAGTTTATCAGAAAATTCTTGACTAAAATAGACCTGAACTATGTTTAGGAGATAAGATTTTATACAAAATATCAGGCCAAGAGACAGGATAAGGCAGTATGTTTTATAACGCACAACTTGTCGATTGCCTATTGGAACTCCAGATAACTGGTTTCAAACATACCATATTGTTATTACACTGTACCAACAATGGCTAGATGAAAAAATACTCGTTTCTGTTAATCGATCAGCCACAAATCATGTTGTTGAGAAATACGGTGAATGTTCTTTAGTCAGAAGATTATTCAAAAATGTTTTTGCAATAAGAAAAATAATTGAAATACATATATATTATTACCATAAAAATATATGCTAAAGATCATGCTTATTATAACATTAGTAGGAGATAATATTTAAAGAAATATTAAAGGTATGTAAAACAAATTAACATAAAACTAATATATTTTTGTGTTAATCTAGAGATTTGTCTGAAAGGTAATTTATTTTGTTGTAATAGGGCAGGAAACTAAAGGTATAAAAAAAATTTCAGTGCGTTACATTATGATTTAGTAAAGAAAAAAATAACTTAGATATTTTTAAAAAGCATTAAATAACTTTATTTCAATGTAATAAATTATTCTCATAAAAAGATATAAAATTAACTGTTTTATTTTGTAATGCAATTCTATAATGACATTTATTTAATGACATAATGCGTAATCTTTGAATTTAAGTTTACTTTTTACTTAAATTTAGTTACTTTTGAAACATTGAATTAAATGTGAAAAACAAACTCAAGCTGTTTATTTTAACAAATGAAGGAATCTAGGTTACGCTGAATTCCCCCCCCCCCCCAGCAGAGATGGCAAACCGTAACTTCTGCTGAAGATGTAATTAGGCATTGATCCAACCCTCAGGGTCCCACATATAAAGCCTGGATTGTGTTAATGGAGAACTCAATATGGCCCCATCCATTTACGGTTGGTTGGAACAATTCTACTAGATTTAAAAATTAAATTAAAAGTGTTTTAGTTCGTAATATACCAATTATTATTCAAAATATTAGAAAAAAAAACATTCTTCTATAACTAAATTAAATATCTTAACTTTTCCCTTCTGATATATTTACAATTAACCTTAATATGTTTTATAGTACTAAACGATAATAGTAGTTTCATATTCAAAATAAAATGATACATGCCATAAAATAATCAAATATCAAATTTATTATATAATTACCATTTTTATATTTTTCTTTAGTTTCAGGTTGAATTTGTTATTTCTAACATCTTCAGTTATACTTAATTTAACTCTAAAAGCTGTGTTTCCATCATATATAAATGTACCATTATATGTAACGCTGCATGCTTTGTTATCTATTATGGTTAAACTGTGACATTATTACCATAATTAATTTTAATTTCAATCAATGTGTAGTATGCATTAAGTTTTATAAATTTGTTTACAATAATTTATGATAAATGTTTACTAAATTATATTTTATAGTATAACATAACGTCTTACACTTCCTGTATAATGTTACTGTGTAAACACAGGTCAGTTATAATTTCCCTCCAAATCAATGATCTACATAGATGAAAGTGCATTTTTCATCAAAGCAAGGTAAGGTAACTTTAGCCTGGATAAAAAGATATTACGTTAGCATTTAGTACGTAAAATTATCGTTTTTTCAATTAAATTGGACTTATACATCTGCAAACTGCTATTTAATACCAATTTTCCCTGGTAAATAATTCCTTATTACATCAAAAGCAACTATTTCATGTAGCCATGTGTTTGTGTAACTGGAAACTCTTTAGTGTTCCCAGTTAAATATGGAAGCTTACTGAAAAGGATGGATTCAAATCCGTTATGACATTGAATCCCTCTAACAACAACAACATTCAAGGCACACAGAGTGGTAACCTCTACTTTTAGTTGTATGAAAATGTTTGCTATTTTCTATGTTTGACGATATGACAATACACTACGTAACTTTAAAAATCATTTTTATAAACCTTTTATATATGTTTTATTCGTATCAAAATAATATATTTGTTCCTTATACCTGCATGCGGGTTTAAATGCAAGCCCATTATGATTGACTATATAAACAAGAAGAATGTCCGCTAATATAGGTCTCGTGAAGTTGGTTTTCACTAGTAACACCATATAATGAAATTAAAACAATAATGCAAATATCATTAACTGTGTTTAACTGAACATGTCATATAAATTATATTAGTGTACGTAAACAATTATGTTTCGGACATCTTATTTTGAAAGTTTTCTGCAAAAGTAAAAACAAATCACAACAACGAATAGGATCAATGTCCTAATTAATAGAATAAATTAAATTGCAATACTGCACTTAAATATATTAATTAACTGTTAAATATATCAATTAAATTACGCTTAGTATAAATAGTCAACTAGGACTAAACAAAATAGTTGAAGATTAAACATAATATTTATAAGTTTTTTTTCACTGATATACATTGTAGTTTAAAATAATTTATATTAATGCATAAATATTAATAGTGTTGATAATTTATGTAGTAGTTTGATTTGATATAAATTATACAATATCCAAATTATTGTAAAACCGATTCTTAGTTCAGTCGAGTATTGGAATCTTACAAATATCCTTCACCGTCCCCTTTCTGCAAAAAATGCTCCATATCTAACCATTGTACTTCCCAATATTTGGTTTTCCTTTACTTTTGAAACTCCCCAACAAGCGCTTGAGTGGAAATCCACTCTTCATTTAATCCCTACAAATACTTAAAAATGAAGCACCAACCTAGTGGACTTGCCGTCCGTGCTGAAGTAGTTGGAGTCATGATTCCGATAAGAAATGCCAAACAACTTCCCATCATCTGTTTTGTTGTTAGAGTTTTTTTTAGAGTAGCGTAGAAGGGTATTAGGGTTGGTATTATATGGGCAATTCCTACTATCCTTTGGAACAGTTGCATGGCCACTTTTGATCCGGGGCTGGTAACTGAATTTTTGTAGTGCTTTTAGCCATACCACCACTAATATCCCAGTAATTTTTGGAAAGTCTAGGCTCAGTCCAAATACTTACTTATTAATATTTTTCCCATAGATGTTAACTATTAACTAATCATAAATGCTCTAAAATAGTCTGGACATAGCTTGGCTTGAGGAACTTGGCCTACGGCCTTATATTGTCCAATACACGTACAGTGGTGTTAACCCACTCAACCTTGTATGCCTCCACGTCTTTTTTTAGGAAGCGCAATGAAAAAACGCAATAATGTGTGTCTTACAGAACATATTACATGTTTAGCTAAGCAGGCTAAACGCTTGGGTGGCCATTATATCTCGCCAATCATGGTAATAATCTCATTCAGCAATAATAAAGGTTCTCGACTACATCTTCTAGATGTGGCACCACGACAAAGATGCCCAGCACACAGTGAGGTCGAAGATTTGATAAGACTGAATGCCTTTTTATAGATTGCATGTAACTTTGCGTCCACTTTATTTCGCAGTTCTTTAACGCATATTTATACATACAGTTTAAAAAAAGATGGCAGATCCTGCTTATCCTGCCAACGTGCTTAGTAATTCAATGCTTTAAAGAACAACCAGCTATTCTAAAAGTTCTATTTTATATTTTACTATTAACACTTTCTATTTACTTTCATATATTAAAGAAAACTAAATTAATTCTAATTTCTTTATTTTTACATATTGGAGCAAACATGTTCACATAAAATAACGAATAATAGAGTCCTATCAATGTTTATTTAAACTAACTTTGTCTTTGTAGGGCCTATTCAATTCTTTTACAACTTTTTACCACTATTATTTTAAATACTAGCATAACTAAATTTTTATTTAGCAATACTACTGTACTGTAGATAAGAACACCTAAATTTCACAGTATTCCTATCTAGTAACTTACTGATTTATTATTCTTGAGAAATAGGCTCCTACATTGTCTTCAATACTAGCTTACTAAAATAGGTTTAGTAATTATTAGTAAAAGTATTGTACTACTTATTTCTGTTTTATGTTTACGGTACTATACCCCCGAGCTATCGATTAGGAGCTTGACTGTCAAATAACTACTAATTTTTAATTACTTCTAATTTCTATTGCTAAATAATTGCTGCGTTTTATTATTATTGTAACTTATTCTTTTATCGTTCTTGAGAACCTTGTCAGGCAACTTGATAACCATGCCTAGGTTATCACTATGAATATTGAATGCGAATGAATGATATTCATTCATAGTGTCAATATTCATAGTGACAAGATGACACTATGAATACTGAATAAATGCTAGTGTGACTAACTAATGTGATAACTTGTGAGAGGGTCTTTTTATATATATATCGTTGTGAATATATTATATTCACAACATTATTGGAAAGTTCAGCTTACGTTAACTAACCTAATAATTATAACTAACACATTTAAATGCTCAAAAGTGTTATAATTAGTATCGACCTAGTCAAGGTACCCTACATACACGCCACCCTTAAAAAGTTCTGCTTATATTTACTAACAACTAACATTTCTTATGGCTCTTCAGTTTCAAAATCAGTATCGACGTAATAAAAATACTTTACATATATGCCATCCTAGGAGCGCTCTGCTTACATTCACTAATATAATACTAATAACTGATAGTTTCACTTTCTCATGTGTTTTATAGCTACTGTTGAACTAGTCAAGTTAACCCACTCACAGGCTATACTTAGGAAGTTCTGAGTATATTCGCTAACCTAATACAGTTAATATTTAACATTTTCATTAGATCATGTTTTTTAGAACTAGTATCAACCTAGTCGAAGTACTCCACCTATATGCCATCTTTAGAGGGTTCTACTTATATTAGCTAATCCATTACTACAATAGTATCACTAGCTGTAGAGTTTTGGTACTCACATTTACTAACTATACTGTACTGAACCAATACACCAAACTTCGGATACCCAATTTCAATTATCTAGCCAACTAAATAATAATAATAATATGGAGTGAATAGGTGGCTTATTTTAAAAGCGTTATTGAAGTGGGAACAAAAATTCATAGTTATATCGAAAGCCTTTTATAATAAAAACAATATAAAAAACTAAAACATTGTAGACAAGTGGTTGAACAAGACAAGACGGATTATCATTATATTTTAGTTATGTTAAAAACAAGATAAAAAACTGAAAAACTTTAGACAAGTGGTTGAACAAGACAAGAGGGATTATTATGACACTATCCCTCATAACAAAACCACACACAAGTAAATACATAAATGTTTTTGAAAGTTATATTGTTTAGTTTAAAATTAATTTATGAGCCAAATGTAAAAGATATAAAGTATTTTATCAAGTCCTTCTAAAATACTAAATAGTGCTTCCTGACTTACAATGTATTCACTTCTAAATATACAGCTTGCCTAGTTGTCCTATTTAAAGTGATTTACAAACTCCATAAACAGTCGCTAAACGACTTGACATTCTTGGGAAGACTTCACGCAAGCCAGCGGTGCGCGTGACAGTAGGGTGCTACACAGCAATTTAACATTACCATTGTAATTCCTTTTATAAACAAAGTAAATTATGTTGATGATATCATTTGTATCATATGTAAGATATGGATGTAACATGCTTGTTGTTTGATCTTCCTGTTTGTAAACAAGTAGTTAGTAAAAAAAACTGTTTAGGGGATTTTTATTGTTATGTCTTATACTCTATTAAATTTTGTACAAAGTGAATTATTACGCCAAAATTTAAATAATTCGAAACACATATTACATTTGTAATATGTATATAAAAAATTGCACCTGAATACTTACGCATACATGAGAACATTTATCTGGAACACATTATTAGAACAGAACTAATATCTATATTAAATTGGCTAGCATAGTATAATAGCCTTGAAGAAATAAACTAAACCTTCCACAAAGAATTGTTTTTTATAAACAATTTCTCCAAAAAAAATTATTGTTTACAATAACTACCAATTAATTAAGTTAAACGTCAATTAATTAAGATTTAATTTGAAGTCAACTTGTTTCATTATAACAGAGTTTCTGTCATTTTTCCTTTGATCATTTTAGGAAATTTTAAGGGTAAAACGAGGTCTAAACAAGCTAATAAAACATCTCTAATTTTTCAATCTTACTTATTTTCAAAATAAGTAAAACAGTCTTATACAAGAAAAGGACTTCGATAAAAATATTACTGGAACAAATTATATATTTATTTATTATTTAAGATTGTTTAGTGTATATATAGAATATATATATTGCTTATCTGTAAAAAGTCAGATTATACTCAAAGAAATAATAAAAAAAGACATTTTATTAACTAAGAGACTAAAACTGAGACTAAAAACTATCTAGACATTAAAAATACACGTATCTCATTTCCATCACTTCTAATTCATACCAAAATTTAGAGAAATATCTGCAGTAACAACTGTTCGATTCAACTTTTAAAGTTAACAAATTCTTTGAAATTGACAAACTTTATCTACGTTCTGAATTTACTTCGTCCTTGTCAAATTCTCTAGACGTCTCTTTTAACCACATGTCTGGTAAATTTATCAACCATTGTGATCCCTTCCACCATTTCGATTCCACTAGCTACTTATGGCAACATCCGCGTGACGGCGTTGGTAGAATTTAAATGGCCTAGAACATGATACAGAGATTTCATTTTACTCAGTTTATGCAATTCTAAACAAATAACCCCAGTTATCTTCGTTCTGTATCCATGACAAGACTGTGGTAGTAACTAGGTGTCCAGAATTAATTTGAATCATATCAGTATGTCTGTTCCAATTTAAACCTAATATATACGTTAGTGTAGAATCGGGTTGAAAAATCTGAACCACAGTGTACTCCCAACATCGTAGACAAAACTTAGCATCTTTCATAATGGAAGTAGCTTGTGCGACAAATCGATTCAAATCTGAGAAATTATCAAAACTTGCCATACAGTTATCCATATAGAAACTTTTGAAAAGTGTATCAACAACTTCTCGTGAATAGTCTGATGGCCCTGAATCAATTAGATTGATAGTCCGTTCCAAGTGTAACTTTATTGACTACAGCATACTACCTTTAAAATTTCTCTAACGTACACCCTTGTTAGAAGGTCGTCTCTACCAAAACGATTTTTCAAAGTTTGTAATGTTTTATAATAGTTTCCAGAAATAGCAAGATAGCTTTCAACAATCTGACGGGCCCTATAACTAGGCAATGTACAAGATAGTAAAATTTATTAATATCGTCAATTTCCGGGTTTTCATCTATTCTTTAGAAATGAGTCCAAATGACAGCAAGTCCTTCAAGTCTCCACTTATATTAGCAAATTATATACAAGGAAGCTAAAGTTTAGTCCTAATATCTTTAGATTTACTCGTTATAGATCCATTCTCTGACGCAGATGACTAGGCCTAATCAATATACTCTTTACAATGAAATTTACTCCATTAAACTCATCTACATATGTATCAGCTAGCTTAACTTCTTTATCTAACTCCTTTTCTTTAGCATCGGAATTCAGCAGAAAATCTAATATTTCTCTATCTAAGTTTGTCAGCCTTGCCTTCAAGACATCTTAACTTACCACGAACTTCATTTATATTGCACTCATCTTTGAATATGTTAGACAAATTTCATAATGAATTCTCGTAAAAGTTATTCTCTATGTCTTGTTTCTTTCAAAAATTACTTTTTCTGCTTGTATACTTATAATGTACTGTCCTGATCGTAAAAATTTTAAAAGTCAGATTAAAAAAAAAAAAAACAAAACAAAATACAATAAAGATAAATTAATAAGGATAAATATATTAGTACAGAAAAAGAGTTAAACTGAGACTAAAAAGTGGCTAGTTAATAAAAATATATTTAACTCATTATAACAATTCTAATTCATACAAAAATAAAACAATAACAAAAACCACTTAAAACTTTAAAAAAAATATAAGTAGTTGAATTATAGTCAACCAGCTGTTATTAATTAACAAAAATAATGTTCTCCAATATTATGCTGTATGATTTCTTACAAGATCTAAGGTAGTTTTGTTGTATCTTTAAAGATATTTGTATAAAGGTATCGGCTGTCTTAAATTAAAATTTTACTTACTAATCTTCTATTTCTTATATTGTTAATATGTTTTCTTCATTACTAGTTATTGTTGTTATCGTTGTGAAATTCTTCTTTTCAATACAAATCAGCGTCTGCTAAGTAGTTTCTCTTTTTCATCATAAACAAATTACAATTGTTTTCGTTTTTTATAGTTTAACTCAAAGACTATTTTTCTATGTTAGTTGATTATTTGGTGTAAAAATTGGGATTATTAAGTATGTTTATGGCATACAATTAATTTCTCGTATTATAGTTATTTATCTAAAAGTTGTCAATAATTTCTGTAAGATTTTCCTTTATGAATCAAAGTGTATGCATAAAATGTTAATCATTTCTTATATTTAAAGATAACTTTAACTGATTTATAATATTTTCATATGTTAATGATTTGTATGGATGTTTTCAAATTTAAGGATCAAGGTTTCCTTTACTCTGTGTTTGTAAATTTATTTATGCATGATAAATTGATAATATTTGTTATTGATACATTAAAATTAATTTCATATAGAGTATTTCTGAATTTACCATAAATCTTTGTTTACTCGTTTACTACGAGTTTAAAATCAGTTAATTGCAATCTAAGGACATTTGTACAGTTTTTAAAAATATTGGTATTAGGCCTATATTGAATATTACAATATTTGATATGTCTAACTAATTGGACTATATCCATTTTCTAACATCAACTTTATTCTCTTTAATAGAACAAATTCAGTTGTTTTTTTTCAAAAGAATAATAATATTTGTTAGTTCTGCATTTGATGAAAATTCAAATTTATGTACATCTTGCTAATAAATTGAAACTATTCAGTAGTCTTATTTATATAACACAAAGCATACGGTTTTGTGTGGGATATCTTTTGAGAAAGCCGTAAGTTTTTTTTATATTTGTTCGGCACATGAATAAAATAACTGGCCCAGATAGTTATACTTGTAGGACACCAAAACAGATTTTTTGTAGATATGAATGAAAGTTTCTTATTTATTGGTATTTAATTTGTAATATAATTTCAATGTAAATTGTGGTTCTGAGACATTATTTAAACCACTAAATAGTATAATTATTTACTCCATGAATATCTATTTACTTTAGTAATGTAGAATGGTCAACACTACAAAGTGCCTTTGGTAGGTCCATAACGATACTTACTGTGTATTCATCTTTAACTAGAAAATCAATTTCTTAGTAAGTAAACAGGACGTTGTAGTCACTGATTTACTAATTTAATGGACAAATCAAGTTAAGTTAATTAGAATGATTTGTTAATAGGTATACAGTTCTTAGTTCCAAATTAAATAATTTAAATTCAATATCCTTCCTAAAGAAAAAAACACGAACTAAGATGGGTGAATAATTTAAAAAATTAAGTGGAAAAAGTCGGTAACTAAAAAAAAATACATAAATTGAAATATATATAAAAATTAACATCCAAAAAAATTTGAAAAAAGAACTTTAACTACAAAAAAGTGTTTACGATATAATGGCGGACAACTTTGCGCTGTTGCCCGTCTGTGAAAACTAACAAAACATCTAATTATAGTTACATTGCCTAAGAGCTCAGAATAAAACTACAACAGTAAAAACAAAAGTATATGATTTCATTATAACAACTAAAGAATATTTGCTTGTGCCATATTTTAACAAGAAAATACTGAAAAATGTTTTAGACAAATAGGTACTACATAAAAACTTTAAACAAGCACGACGAAAAACTGAAAAAGACAGTAAATAATCATCCTAAAACATATAATATAATAATATTTGAAAAGCAATAACAGTTAATATCTACAAAAAAATACTAACAAATACAATAAAATATTTTGTCTATATAACTGCAAATAATTGACAAAAAGGTTTTTAAGCGATTTAAAATTACAAAAAAAGGTAGCTTGAAGCCCGTGGTCTTGGATACTAAATTATAAGTGTTTAATATTTTTAGAAAAACAAATTTAATCACTCTATGTAAGTTAATTATTACATTAAATCTGAATAGAAAGATCGGCTCCTAATGGTAAATTAAAAAGACTCGATAACCCGGTTACATTCAAAACATTAGGCATTGTGTGTGGTTGGGTTAATTCTACTGTACGTATACGTGCGATCGTGTGAATCAATACTATTATACAAGTACGGGTAAGGGGGTGAAAAAAATATCACTCACTTTATAGTGAGGTGGGTGGTTATATTAGATTAGGTATATGAAAATAGCAATGTGCATAAATAAATGTATCCCCTTGTTATGTTTCTTAAATTGCGAGTTGTCTTAAGTGATTGCGTGTATAAATTACGAATAAACGTAAATTATTTATAGCTGAGCTATCAATATTGGTAAATATAATAAATGTCTAATCCAAAGTTGTACACAATAATGTGATATACAATAAAGTATTGTGTATAAATAAAAGTTAACAAAAAGAATATAACTCTTAAAATATTAATTATCTAAGATGCCAGATAGAACTCAGTTATAATTGAAGTAGATGAAATATGACAAGACATAAAGCATAGCTCTGGTAAACATTGCACCTGGAGCAACCATAAATCATAAGTTCATTGCAGCTTTCCTAATGAAGAGTAATTCTACTCATAAGAACAGCAGACGCCAGGAATAACAGCATGTACAAATTAACACGTATTTAAGATTATAATTTTATGGAGACACATGTCAACAACTGTTTCACTGCTGAAGTTATTCTATAATTACAAATAAAATTGTATTGTGCTAGAGGAACATAATGATCACACAATAAACACATTTATTAACTCCCACATCATTATTGATATACATACATAATAATATATTAAACAAACTGATAATATGAAAATTAAAAAAATAATATATGTGTAGAATATACTGAAAATGTCATTCCCGTTATATAGTCCTAAGTTTAAGTGGTAAATGAATTTTTTAAATTGAATTTTATTATTTCTCTTTTACTTGTATCCATAGTTCCACAATTTAAGTTCAAGTAAAATAACAGCATTATTTTCATTTTTAATATTTTAGTTTGTTTGGTGGGGATTTAACATTTGTTTGTACTATATCTGATGTAGTTTTATTATATTTTTACAACAGTATCATTTGATATAACTTTAATTATAACCTATTCAGTACACATTTAATGGAATATTTGTTGTCTTTAGATGATTTATTTATGTAATAATACTCTTGGAAGTAAAAGAAATATTTTAGAGTTTAAAAACGTTTAAAAATAAAAAAGTGTAATTTAATGAAATATTCTTGTTATTTCACAAATATTCTAAATTTTCTTTACGTTGTAAACACATTGGTTTTATACTAACTTTATAAGTATTTATAAAATAAATTATTTATATTCTATTTTAAAATACTCATATATATCTAAAATATTTAAAAGGTTTTTCTTTTTTATTTAATTTTTGTATTTTTTACAATTATATTTTTCTTAGAGTGACTTCTGTACGACATTATTCGTACTCATTGTTTCGTTATGCTCTGTTTCATGATGGATTTGTTTTACGAAATAATTAGTAATACTATGTATGGGATGTGTGATTAACTATTTAAACGCATGTAAATTCTTGAACATTATTAGAACTGGATTGCACTCATTTTGGAAATATACGGTTATAATATTATGTGGTATAAGAAGCTTTAAAGCCATCAGAAGTCATAAAATAAAAGAAATATAGATTAGTTATTATTTATTTGGTATCCACCAAAATAGATTTTTTTTGAAGATCTTTCTTCATAATATCAATAAAAAGTGTTTTATCGATAAGAGTCCACGACTTAATTGATTTGACTAGAATGAAGAAAACACGTTATTAATTGGGAATATTATATTATATCCTTCGAAGACACAACAACTTAAGACAAAACTAGAATAATCTTATACTCTTTGATTATGGATTTAAATATTATATGATAAATGAATGATCCGGACCGGAGGACTACTAAATGATCCGGCCTGGAGGACCACTAAATGTCGGGTAGAGAATGTTAATGTTTCTGTTCCTGAACACGGAGGACCACTGCTCTTCCGGAGCAGACGGGGGAATACAACTAAGGACGTAAATAATTAATTAGAGAGAATTGACTCACCACAGTGATTGGTTGACCACGTATCCAACAGAAGTAGTTGGAGACACTTTTGGTAATCCAGTCCACCTTCCTTTGTCACAGTTCTAAAGCACTGAAGAGTAGTCGCGGAAGTACGAGCGTTTCGAAAGTCCAGAAGACCGACCACGTACCGCACAAACGAGGTTCTTGAAGGTCTGGATGAGCAGCACAGAGTTAGAGAGGTAGAGTTAGAATTTAAAGAGGCACACAATCACTAATTGTTGAGTTGGAAACGAGACCCGCGACCTTACACTAAGCGTGAGTGTGGTGTTGTGGGGCGCGAAACCGTCGCCTGAGGAGAGTTTATTCCTGAACACCAATGAGAGCTCGAATTGGGGTAGCGTGATGTTTATTCTAAGGGCAGATAACCCTCTCTCTCTCTCTTGGCTTTAGTGAACATGGGAAATACCAAAAATCAAATCTTATAACTACAGAATATATCAACTATGTACAATCACCTTATTACCTAACATACCGGCCACCTTGAAGTTATTAACTTCAATAGAGAGAGAAAATGAAAACATTACACACAACATATAAAGGGTGATGAGTTACATGATAAAGAGCTTATTATTAAGTTATACTGAATTCTTAGAAATTAAGAGTCCACTTAGTTTAGTGGCAGAGGAAAGACCTTGATTGCGGGTCGAGTGTAAGTCCCTGAAGGCGTCTTAATTGTGACCACTCGCACAGTGCCATCAGGTCCAGGGTGAACGTCAGTGATACGTCCAAGAGGCCAGGTAAGAGGTGGTGTCGGGGATTGCATCAAGACGAGATCTCCAATTTTGAGGTTCTCCTGGGGAGTGCTCCATTTTGAACGTTGTTGTAGAGAGTGGAGGTACTCCAATTGCCAGCGATGCCAGATGCGTTGGTGAAAGGCCTTGACTAGTTGCCCATGGCGAAGTCGATTGGTAGGAACATCAGAGAGATCGGGTTCTGGTAGGGCAGCCAGAGGAGCACCAATCAGGAAGTGACCAGGTGTTCAGACTGAGGTTTCAGAAGGGTCTTAGCTGAGAGCAGTAAGTGGGCGAGAATTTAGCATTGCCTCTACTTGAATTGATAGAGTCTGAAATTGTGGTAAGGTAAGCACGGTTTCATTAATCACTCGTTTGAGATGGTATTTTGCACTTTTAACCGCACTTTCCCACAGCCCGCCCTGATGAGGTGCAGCTGGTGGGTTAAAATGGAACGTAATTCCTCGGGAGGAGGTAAAATGAACAATTTTGTCATGTGCAACAGATGAGAGAGTTGATTCACGAATCACCTTTTGTAGTACTGAGTCTGCACCTACGAAGTTAGTTCCGCAGTCTGAATAGATGTTTGAGCACAGACCACGTCGGGACACAAAACGTGTGAGAGAGGCAATAAAACCTTCTTTAGTGAGATCAGTCACCACTTCTATATGAGTGGCTTTAGTAACCATGCAGATAAAATTGCACAAGTAGACCTTAATGTGTCGCAGTCTCCTGAGATTGTGAATCTTGACGGTGAAAGGTCCGGCATAATCCACACCTGTTGATGAGAATGGTCGAGCTGGATTAACACGGTGTGCGGGTAAGTCACCCATAAGAGGAGTTTTGTTTTTTGATTTATTTTTAAAGCACACGAGACACTGGAAAATACGTGAGCGTATGATACTTCTAGCACATAATATCCACACTTTGCGTGTTAGTAGTGCTTGTGTCAATTGAGGTCCAGAATGGTGATGGATGTGATGATAAAAGTCTATCAACAGCTTTACAACATGATGCCGTTTGGGAAGTTCAATGGGATGACGAGCGTCATATGAGAGGTTACATTATGCCAGTCTACCACCGACACGTATAAGATCATCAGAATCCAGATAAGGATTCAATTTCCGTAGGTGAGTGGAGCACGCAGAGTCTTTCTTCAGTGATTTAATGTCCTCACTAAATGCTGAACGTTGTACTAGTTTGAAAGTAACTACTTCAGCGGCATTCAGTTCACTGATGCGTAAATGACCAGAGATTTCTTTCCTTGATCGGCACAAGTTAACAAACCGTAACACGTATGCTAATACCCTTATGAGTTTTGTCCATGAGGAATATTTAGAGAGTATTTCCCACTCTGTGGGACCAATTATAGTGAGTACACTAAGAGGTGTAGTCTTGATTTCATCCGCAGATTGAAGTTCTATTGGTGTGAAGTTAGGAATCGGCCAGTGAGGCTTAGATAGACTTAACCATGAGGGGCCGTGCCAACCACAGTGGGTGGTTGACGAGTTGAGATGCAAGAACACCTCGGGAAGCACAATCGGCTGGATTGTCTGTACCTTTAATGTGTCGCCAATGATGACCAGGAATAATTTCTTGAATTTGAGGGACACGATTTGCTACAAAGGTTTTCAATCGGTAGGTAGGTGTTTGTAGCCACATGAGCACTACCGAAGAGTCACACCAAAGTGTCAGTTCATTAATCTTGAGATGAGAAAACTGTCTACGGCAATAATCAATTAGCTTGGACAAAAGATGAGCTCCACAAAGTTCTAAACGAGGCGTCACCCGTTTCAGAGGAGCCACACGAGTTTTTGACAAAATTTTTCTCACAGTCACTTCTCCGCTAGAAGATTCACAACGAAAATACACTATTGCGGCATAACCACATTCTGAGGCATCAGAAAAGCCGTGTAATTCAATTACATTAGCGTGAGCTAACGGAAATGCTCGAGGCATCTTGAGTTGGGAGAGATAACGACTAGTGTCGTTACTAAATAATTGCCATTTATCGGCGAGATAAGGGGGGAGAGCATCGTCCCACTTTAGGCCTTGAGCCCATAGGAGCTGCATAAAGCATTTAGCTACCATGATTAATGGAGCTAGAAAACCGCAGGGATCGTACAATTTTGCAATGAGGCTTTAATACAGAGCGTTTGGTTAATTTGTCTGTTTGATAGTGAAAAGCATAGCGAAAACAATCTTCTTCAGGGGACCAGTGCATACCCAGGATGGAGAACTGATGAAGTTGTGCTTCTTGCAAGAAACTAGGAGTTTCTAGATGTTCCGAAGGGAACCTGTCGAGGAGCTGGTTGGAGTTGGACGCCCACTTCCGAAGTTCGAAGCCGCCACGACCTAAGAGTTGGATGAGCTGGTCTTGAAGCTCAAGAGCCGCCTCCACCGAGTCTGCCCCAGTGATAATATCATCCACGTAGGTATGATGACGTAGTGAGTTAGCAGCCTGAGGAAAGTCAGCACCTTCATCTTCCGCAAGTTGATTCAGAGTTTTAATTGCTAAGTAAGGAGAGCTCTTCATCCCGTAGGTAACAGTGGTGAGTTGGAATATGGATATTTTAGCGGAAGGATCATAACGCCATAAAATGAGTTGAAAATATTGATCGTCAGGATGGATTTTTATTTGACGAAACATCTGTCGTATGTCACATGAAAACACAATTTTATGAGACCGGAAGTTCAAAATAATGTCACAAATATCAGTCTGTAACTTTCTACCGGTGAAAAGAATGTCATTGAGAGAGTAACCGGAACTGGTGTTACTACTGGCGTACTCAAACACAGTTCTAAGTTTTGTTGTACTGCTAGAGTCTTTCAACACACCATGATGAGGGAGATAATAGTGAGGGATGTCCTCAACATGGTCTATTTTGATAATATGACCGAGAGCTCGATATTCAGAAATGAAAGAGTGGTAAAGCTGAGCAAACTGAGGTTGTGCGTTAAATTTTTGTTCAAGAGACAGTAAACGCTTTTCAGCAGTACCCCGAGAGAGGCCAAGAGCAGAGGGATCCGTTCTGAACGGAAGTCGCACAACATAGCGACCATTTGAGTCACGAGTATGAGTCTTTACAAAGTATTTGTCACAAGTGTTCTCTTTTCGTGATTTAACACTGATGGGTGGTGCTTCTTCTTGTTGCCAGAATCGTTGTAAAGATGAGTGCAAGAGATCATCACTAGTAGACAAAAGAGATATTGAAAAGTTGACCGCAGCATCCGTAGTCGAAGCACAAGGAGCTTGACCCATGAGTATGTAGCCGAAGTGTGTGCCTATCACATGAGGCATGTGAGGCCCAAGCGAATGATTCTCTTGAGTAAGAATTAGAGGTAATAGAGAGCTACCTATTAGTACATCAATGCCACCAGGTAAGTGGAAGGAAGGGTCAGCGAGTGTATAAGGCTTGACCTTGTCCCACACGTCAGAAGCGATACGAGTGCGTGGTAAATCCACGGAGATTTTATCTAAGATATGAAACTGATGTTTGTTGGCCAATGCGTGGCCAGAGAACGTTTCCTAATGTAGGTACATTGTTCCCTTTGTAGAGGAGGAGTTTTGAGCGAGTCCAGGTATTTTTAGATTTGAAGCATGTCACTTGTCGTTCAAGATATTAGCAGCACGTTCAGAGAGAAGTTCACACATAGAGTCCGTGTCAAGTAATGCTCTAAATACATGAGAAATGCCTTGAGAGGTGGTTAGCTTAATTAAAGCTGTACCGAGTAACACTGTATAATTAGATGAAGAGAGAGAACTAGAGCTATTTTAGGCAGAGCAATTTAATATATCAGCAGAAGAGACAAAGAGAGATGAAGTTGTAGCTATATCCCTAGAAGTAACATTATGTTGATCTTGAGGTCTAGAGGACGTATGACTATCTCGAGAGGGTTGACGAGAGAGATTAACATACAAATGTAGGATTGTATGATGTCGCTTGTTATATCTGCGACACGTTGATTGAGACTGACAATCGTTCGAGCTGTGATTACCAAGGCATGAGAAACAACGTTGGTGTTTTTTTTACTAATTCATGTCTTTCATGAGGTGAGTTCCTTTTAAAGGTATCACAAGCATATATTTTGTTACCTGTTTTATTACAAGCAAAGCATTGCCAAGCGTTGTGTTTATTAGTTCTCGACTGTGACTGAGAACTGGTTTGTGTTGTGATCATAGAGACACCACTGTGTGAAGAATTCACCCTTTTTACCAAAGCGTGTTTTTGTTGAGTTTGTAACCGTGATGAAATATTTTTGTTCACAAAAGGAAAGTTGTGTATGTTAGCGTCTTCAGTTTGCGAGCACTCAATGTTCAAATATTTTATTATTTCTTCCACACTAGGTAAAGAGTGAGGACTAAAGTCTTCATTCGCTTTAGATCGAAAACTTTCAAGTTTTTTACAGAGCTCATTGTCAAGTTTACGCAACAACAATGCAGATAAAAGTGGGTTGTTTTGAGTCACATCACATCCTAATGCCTTCAAGGCTTGTGAATGTTCAGTAAAAATGTTCACGAATCGACGAAGTCCCTTCAAAGAGGTAGCACTAACAGCAGGTAAGTCTAAGAGTTGATTGAGGTGTAGAGATTGCAACCTGTGAGTATTGTGATATCTATCTCGTAGTAAACTAAAGGCCACGAGATAATTAGGTACGGACAGAGTTAAACTTTTTAATAATGTTAAAGCATCACCTTGTAACACACTGAGTAAGTATTGGAACTTAGCCACACTGGAAAGGCTTGCATTACGATGAATCGTCGTATCAAACAGATTAATAAAACTTGTCCACGTTAGTGGCTCACCAGAAAACTTTTGCAGGTCTATTTTTGGTAACCTGACTAGAGAGGATCCAGAATGTGAAACAGTACTGCTATCACTCAGTGAGCTAGGTGTTTTTGGTTCGACAGGAGGAGTAAGTACCTCAATGATTGCTGTCAAATACGCAGAGAGTTTCAATTTCATCTTGATTGGAAGATAAAGTTTCATCTGACACACCATCGTCAGAATCAAGAGCTAAAACCTGTTGAAGGTTATTATCAAAGTCAGCCTTTTACTTTTTATTTCATTAGAGAAGGCGTTTAGCTGTTTAACTTGTACAGAGGTTAGAGATTCAGTTTGAGTAGAGAATTCTTCTAGAATACCCTTCAATTTATTAAAACGCACTTTGAGAAGAGCAGTTACACGTGAGTAAATGGAACTGTTAAATTCACCCGTTTTGGGAGGCATGGTGAGATAATTAAACGGTAGTTAATTTCAAGAGACAACAATACAGTGATATGAACCAAAACACAAATTCATAAGCATAAATTTTTGGCATAAACAAGCTAATTATTTTGGACAAACTGAGATGTGAGATAATTATTCAACTAAAAAATAATATCCAGGCCCAACTTTAATCATTAACATAGTTTCAAAGAGAGTGACACAAAACAATTTATAAGGTTTTCAAAAAAAAACTTTTTCAAAGAGTAATTTTCTTTACAAGTTACAGTAATCAGTAACATGAATGACAAAGGAATAATAAAAACATTAAAAGAAAATAAGTAAAACTAATTCTAAAAAATACCTTTTGTTAATGTAGTTAAACGTTTAAGTTATGTGGCAAACTTAAATTCAACTATGACCTATTGTCAAATTTAACAATACTAAACAAAAATTCTCAAACAGAAATTGAC
>JAQJVL010003159.1:0-15000 GCA_035578905.1 Stictocephala bisonia | reverse complement strand
GATTATTCAATTCAATATTGTCTCTTAGTTGATTAGAGTTTTATTGTAATTAACATAATTGATTAGATACAAATAAATGACTGTTGTCCACGGGTGATACAATTTATCCGTCCCGGAGCTGACCACTAAATGATCTGGCCCGGAGGACCACTAAATGATCCGGCCCGGAGGACCACTAAATGTTGCGTAGAGAATGTTAATGTTTCTGTTCCTGAACATGGAGGACCACTGCTCTTCCGGAGCAGACGGGGGAATACAACTAAGGACGTAAATAATTAATTAGAGAGAATCGACTCACCACAGAGATAGGTTGACCACGTATCCATCAGGAGTAGTTGGAGACACTTTTGGTAATCCAGTCCACCTTCCTTTGTCACAGTTCTAAAGCACTGAAGAGTAGTCGCGGGAGTACGAGCGTTTCGAAAGTCCAGAAGACCAACCACGTACCGCACAAACGAGGTTCTTGAAGGTCTGGATGAGCAGCACAGAGTTAGAGAGAGTTACAAGAGGTAGAGTTAGAATTTAAAGAGGCACACAATCACTAATTGTTGAGTTGGAAACGAGACCCGCGACCTTACACTAAGCATGAGTGTGGTGTTGTGGGGCGTGAAACCGTCACCTGAGAAGTGTTTATTCCTGAACACCAATGAGAGCTCGAACTTGGTGTGGCGTGATGTTTATTCTAAGGGCAGATAACCCTCTCTCTCTCTCTCTTGGCTTTAGTGAACATGGGAAATACCAAAAATCAAATCTTATAACTACATAATATATTAACTATGTACAATCATCTTATTACCTAACAATGAATGTATTAATATTGGACATGCAGGTAACTGTTGTATTAATCACATTTGTGTAAAAAATAAATAAAAAACAAAATTATTTCAATAAGTTGAGTTTGTCAATGTAATATAGCGAAACATTATATTACTTGCTGTGGGATGCATTTTGGGTGCACGGGTACGGTGCTGAGACAAGTAGGGTTGATGTTGGCCAAGAACAAATTTCTTTGTGACTCTTATCAATTATGATAAGGCTAACTAGTTATTGGCGTCGACTGACTGAACTTGAGTCACTTCGCTTACCAATGTTTCTGTTTCTAATGATGTATTTATTGAGAAGATAGATAATGTAATTGATGAATGGTAAAAAATAAGTAAAGATGAAAAATTCAGTCTGCCAAAAATAAAAAATCTATTTCCCGAAAATTAGTAACGTAGAAATAAAAGGGTTTTTTAGAAGAGGACTCCCACTCTAAAAATATGACTCCCACTCAGTGTTCTACAAGAATAGTGCCACAAATGGAAATGAAATAAAACATAACTGTGATTCAGTAAATGTTATAGTAAAAAAATAAACTTAATGTTATTCTGGAGGCTAATATAAATTTATGTTGTGCCTCATTTCGTCGACCTAATCGGCATCTTGCTTCCTGCGTCGTCACATGAACTCATCCAGATATGAATCTAGCAGCTCACTGCTGGTTCCACATTCACGCTCGTTTCTGTGTTTGGACAAAGACATTGTCAGGTAGGACACCACACTTGTACTGACCACCATAACACGACTGAGGGTACACGTTCAAGGATATACCAATAAAACAACCAGTACCGGTTCAAATAAAGTCGGTAGATAATATAACGGCCGGTAAAGAGCAGCCGAGCTACGATTTGATAACTGTGTTGTGCATGTTTTTAATTGTTTTCTATCTGATAGTACGCCCCACAGATTGAAGTTTCCTACTCTTCAAATTGAAATATTTTGTTAAAAGTGGCGGTTCTCTCCTTAAAAACAAAAAAAACATTAAAAAAGTTCTATGAGTTTGTTACGAGTTAATTAGATGCTATGCTAAGGGAAGCTACAGAACGTTGTCATACATATCTGTAAAATATGTCATACAAAATCAAAATATGATTGGAAAATACTTCATGAACTTACTGTGAAAAATCTGAAAATTAGGTAGTTGAAATGATTTCTACAGAAGGGGGATTGTTTAAGACAAAGATAAATTTTCGAATTATTTTAAAATATTTTTTTTTAATTAGGTGATATAAATAATTGAACATACTATAGTTTTATGGTAAATTTAAATTATTAAGTATTTTATAGCTGTTGCGTTTTATAAAAAGTTAAACACAATAATTTAAAGGTAGATTAATGCTTCTGAGTCCAATATTAGTCCAATTTGTCGTTGAAATAGGAAGTAGTTCGAAAAAAAAGAAAACAAATAAGACTCCAGGATATGACGGTGTTAGTGACACAAGTAATAGCTAAGGCTACTCCTGGAATATACTAATTATACTGTATATAACATTTTTTTCTGTTTATCTATTTCATGTAACAATAATATACCAGTTAACAGTTTTAACATCGGAAAACATTAGAAACATTAATAATAGTATTGAATACACAGAAACTAGATATAATTACATATTGAATTAGTTTCTCTTAAGTACTTTCTACATAAAAAACAATCTCAATATAAATATTTTGTGTTGTCTATATATTTATATAGTAATGTTTTGCACACTACATATTAGTAATAATTTTTAAAGAATTGTTCCTAAAACACAGTGATGTGGAATAGGATATTGTGACAATGAAATGGGACAATGTATTTGCATACATTTTGTAAGGCGATTTTAGTATTTGAAAAGAACAATGTCTCTTAAGGTGATTAAGGCTTCAAACTTATTAAGTGGTTTAAAGTAAGACCAATATTTAATGAAAAAAATTCTATAGATATTATATATGTTTTATTATTTAGCACGCAGGTGAAGCCTTTTTTTATCCTTTATATTAAAACATTTTAGTTAATACCAATTATAATTGTGGAGTTTATACTTCACTGTATTGAGTCATGACTCAGTTATACTATACTAATCTAAACACATAATTATATTCTTTAGGAGACACCATAATACGTGGAAAAATAAATATTTCAATGCAGTAGAGTAAGATAGTATGAAAAACTGTTTCCAGTCCGAGTTTATTGCGTGCCGCTGGCTTTAGTGACGTCCTTCTAGGAATGTCGAGTCGCTTAGAGACTATTTATAACTTCTGTATTTTACATTTAGTAAGACAATAAGACAAGCAACGTTCAGAAAGATTTATTTTGTAGAGTTCTACTCAAATAATTTTAGTTACTACTACGATCGTAAATTTAATTCTGTAACGAGTGCTTTGTAACCAATATAAGTATGGAAAGGATCGTAACGTACATCATTCTAGTAACGTACACGTGGTAAGTTTTATTTTGTTTTAAGAATATTAGTTTATCCAAGTGAAATGTATAAACAAGCACGTGATTAGTTCTAATATTCATTTTCAAATCTATTTGTTCTCACTTTCAATACCTATTAATTGTAATAAACACTACAAGTTAAATACTAACACAAATTGTCAGTGCGTAAATATAGATTATAAATAAGTGTAATTTTTATATTCCTGGTTTTATATTTAAATATAAGCAGTAAACAACTGTTTCCTTTGGATTTTATTCCTCTGAACAATTTCTCTCTCATTTTTATATAATGAAGGATTGATGTAAACAGGGTTATTTTTAAATTTGAAGCTTTTTAAAAACCATTTAATATAGCCTAAAATCTAATAATAAAAAACAATGTATTTATTGTCATAAATAGATAATAGGATTGAAAGGCATTATTGAAAAATACTTATTTTTAAATAGTGGTGAAACTTTAGTAATCAAGCAAATTTCCTAATATATATTTGAGTCGCGCGATCAAACGATTCAAACCAAATAGCATAATTATACTCAACTAAACAAAATTTAGTAAACATAATAAAACTTATAATATATAAACTATTTAATTCTTATTCATCCTGTTGTTATATTTGACATCGTATATTCGTTAATCTACTACGTTTTAATCTATAATATATATGTTATGCAAGTATCGATAGTCTCATTAGAATAGATGGTCGAAGTCACAATGTTTGAGTATTAATTGAAGTAATATACCCAACACTCATTATTTATTTCAATAACAAGTGGGCTAAAAAATCAATGATTAATTAAAATTTTGTTTATATTATAAAACTACCAACAGCGCTTATTTACTTACATAGTAAGTTTAATAAGTAAAATTACTTTTTCATAGTTCTAAAAATAGCTATATGAATTGTATAGGCACTAAAATATCCAAGCTAACGAGATTTTAAATAATTATAGCATAGTTTAACATTTTTTTAATATTAAAAATAACTTAGAGATTTGTTATGTTTAGATTTTCATTTTCCAGAGGGCTAACCTAAGCAATTTCAAATATGCTTATAATTAGAAATGTTCTTTTTTAAATATTTAATAATTAAAATAGGTGACATTATACATTTTTAAACACTGTAGTTCTCACTGATAAAATATGAGTTTTATTGCTTGACATCATTCACTATGTGCCTTAATGATCTTAGCGCACCTTATTGACACTTATAAGCGCTGTTATTCAAATCAAAGTTATAATAAAACAAATAGCATTCTACGATTTCCTAAATGTTATAATTACGTGTTTTTTAGTCGTCAATCTATATATTCTATCTTGATTTTTAGCGTTTTCCTAAACCATCACACGTGCCCTACATACACCAGTATGACATCAAACATCCCGCATATTTCACATTTATATGGCAACATATCGGAACATTTACTGAAAGATATTCAATCCTTCATATTTTACAGGATTTGCCCATAAGAGTACATTAAAGTAAGTTTAGGCAATCTGATTACCGATCTCACATGGCGTACTCATAACAACATTAGCTTCAAATATCCCAAATATTCCTCATTTACAAGCTAATATTCCCTTCTCCTTATAGTAAGCTTCTTAGTATGTTTTTTAGCGTAATTTTCGTAATCGACCAAGAAAAGAGTTACTGCTTTAAAATGTTCTATTTGGCTGTGTTATGAAAATGGACGTCAATGTATAGTCAAACAACTTTGCTTGATAAGTTAGTTATAATGTCTGTTACAATATTTAGTATGTATTTAAATTAAATACATTGTTAAATACATACCTAATTAATGAACAATTTTGTTTAATTTAAATATACATACCAATATGTATGGCTTAAAATTTGTAAATATTTTAATAAAATGATAAAGTTGCCAAAGAATAATGAAGGAATGGAACAGTTCACACAGTAAAACTAACAAACACAGTGGGTAAAACTATTTTGTAGATATACGTTAAACACTCATATTTTTAATAATATTTTGTATTAAAAAAACTCATAATCACTTTTGTAAAACTTATTAAACACAAGAGGATATTATTTATAACTTGATTTAATGGAAAGACATTTTTAAGAAATCAACAACAGTAAGGAACAGGAAATTAAGGGTACTTTATTGTTAGTGCCTAACAAAAGACTTCCAACCCTTTATGTACATACTCGGAAACAACTGAGTGGAGGACTTCAACATTTACTTTACTGAAACTAAGTTAATTAAAAAGACGATAAATCTTAAACTGTATGAATAATAAACAGCTTTATATTTACTACTTGTTTATAATTGGTATTACTAGAGTTATTAAACATATTAGGATAGTCAACACAATGTTTTAGTTGCTACATTTTTTTTGTTGTAAAAAATCCTATACTTTAATTAGAGCTGTTATTTTGCCACTATAAGATATAATATAAAAATGGAGAAAATAAAAATACTTTTTTCTATAACTCATTATATTAAATAAAAATAAGTTTCTGTTTCTAACTAAAATACCTTGTATAAGTACTATTTGTCAAGACTATTGGTCAATTGCAAGAGATATGTTGATTAACATTTTGTGTATTAATATGAGTTCACATTTTATAATTATTAGCTTTAGAAAATCGAGAATCATATTGTTTTACAAACAGCATTCTAGTATTGGTTTTGTGATATCATTCCAAGTAAAAATATAACATAATCATGGGTTTTAAATCCTCTTGATTAACTGTATAATGTAAATAATTTTGGTATGGTAAATTTTTAGACTTAAATTCTTACAATAGTATGAATTAAAAAATTGGACATTGCCGACTTGAAAAAAGGAATGTTATATATTAGATAATTCGGATTAAGGCGTAAAGAGGAGGTAAAGTGATTATTTTTTATTTGCTTACATAAGTTTTTAACAAACAATTTTAGCTTTTATTTACTTTTAAATGTTGTTAATATAATAATAATTATAAAATCGTTTGACTGTAAAGCTGTGTTATAAACACAACTTGAACGTTCAGTACATCTCAGCTGTGGTAGAAGCACGAAAATGATTTTAATTTTAAAGTGGTATTTAATCATTAATTACATAGTCATGCATATATAATCTTTGACTAAAATTGTGTCACAATACTTAACAAAATCAATAAAAAGCTTATAAATTAATACTAATTTCCGAGGGATTATAAGGATCGAAAAAGTATTTTATGCTTGGAAATAAAACTCTCATGCTTATAACAATGTTCAGGGATTCTTGCAAAATTATATGTAATTAGAAAATATTATATGATTTATATACGGAAAGAACACCTTTATTATAATGTATACTATGAAAATAGAAATAACATAATATATATAGCTGTACCAGCGAATTTAAATTCAATACATAAGTCCCATATTCCCTACCAATGTACGTATATAGGTATGTAGTTGGGCTATTAAAACTGTACCACTGTACATGTGGGCGTGTAGTTGGATCTCTAAATTTTTACTTTTTTGGGTGTGTGGGAACGTCACTGTTGGGAGGGTCGCTGTCATAATACTTTTATGGTTCGGTGGGAGGTTCACTACCACTGTACGTTAATTGATGTGTTGTTGTATAATCCTGAAGTCTTGATAGTTTTTAACAATGTTGTGCTGTTTGGAATTTCACAAACTGTAATATTTCCATAACATTTAGACTAGTAATATATTGGGATGAACTTCAAAGCCTAATTCAAATGACCATTGAACCCAATACAAGTATATAATGCTATCTGAGGTAAACACATGACAGATAATTTTACAGAAATGAATGAAATCTGTAATTTTACAAAATTATTAGATCGTTTATTCTGCGTATTATAATCGTCAAATTTATGAATTGTAACATGAAAACGTCGCATTTAATTTAACATATAATAAACCATCATTACATTTTCGAGCGTTTGAATCTTTTACATTTTCAGTTGCACACGTTTCGCTATTGCATTGATACAGCTGCAATATTATGTTCTTTCTATTTTTATAGAATATAAAAAAAGGTGTTCTTTCAGTATAGAGATCTTAAAACATTTTCTAATTACGTACAATTAAGCAAGAATCCCTGAACATTGTTGTAAACATCAGAGTTTTAATTCCAAGCTTAAATTACGTTTTTGATTCTTATATTTCCTCGGAAAGAAGTATTAATTTATAAGCTTGTTATTGATTTTGTTAAGTACTGTGCCACCATTTTATTACGTAACCCATAAAGTCAAAGATTATATACGCATGACTATGTAAATAATGAACAAATACCAATTTTAATCTTTTTTCGTACTTCTACAACAGCTGAAATAAATTGATCGCCCAAGGGGATTTTATGTCAAAAAATTGTACAGTCAAATTATTTTATAATTATAGTTATATTAAAAAAAAATTAAAATGAATATAAAGTAAAATTGTTTCTTAAAACTTTATATAAGCAAATATAATAAATAATCACTTTATCTCCCCTTTACGCCTTAATCTGGATTATCTAATATAAGATTCTTTTTTTCAAGTTGGCAATGTCCATTTTTTTTAAATCCATATTATTGTAAGAGTGATAGTCTAAAGATTTGCCATACCAAAATTACGTACAATATTCAGTTAGATGACGACGATAAAAACCCATGAGCATGTTATATTTTTACTTGGAATTATATAAATACATACTATAAAGGTATTCCTATATATTTCTTCTTATTTTCTAAAAAATATGTAAAAGTAAAGTTCCGTCTTAAATTTAATTTGTATTATTGACCTTATTTAAGTAGATATTGTACAAATACTCCATGTGAGTAGACTTAATTAAAAAAAATTATGTTAAACAGGTTTTGCCACTTATTTATACAGATCAAGAAAATCTGGTAGGTATTTAGTGAAATTATAAGTTCTTTAAATAACGTGGAAAACAGTAAACCTTACATTGTATACAAGTTGTATAGTTATCTTCTATCTGGCTTAGACTTACAATTTTGTTAAAATTTCAAAACAATTTTTATTAGAATATTTTTACCAACCCTTAAATGTAAACGAGATAGGCAATGTTACAATAGGTTCTTTTTTAAATGCCAGAGATAGGTGTAACATTTTTGAAGTATTTTAAAATAAGGTTTAGTAAACATTTAAAATTACATACTTCCATTAACCTGCCAGGTGTTGTCTATGTGTGGGGCTATCCTAGGTGAACCTAGGGTGTTTATTGTGTGGGGGGCCCGGTTTCTTGTTTCCCCTATGGGGGGCTTACTACTAAAAATGAACCTCAGGTAATTGTTTTTGAACCTGTTTCTTTTTAAAGGGGTACCCAGGTGTGTTTTTTTTAATTTTTTTTGGGCTTTAAAAATTTAAAAACCCGGTTTTGTTTTGTTAGTGTGTGGGGTTCCCATGTAGTTGTATAGGGTGGGTCATGTGTGTGGGTCATTAGGTGAACCAGTTTTGTTGGGGTTTTGTGTGGGGTCAACTGTGAAATTTTGGGGTGGTTTCTTTTGGTATGTGGGGCTTCCAGGTGAAATTTGGTGGTTGCCGGTGGGTTAAACCTTGGGTGTATTGGTGTGTTTTGTTATGTGGGGGGGTTATCCTAGGTTGGGGCTGGTTTTTGTGTGATGGGTGGTGGGGTTATCCTTGGGGTATAGGGGGGTTTCTGTTGGAGTGGGGGGCCCCTTTTTTATGTGGTTAAGGGTTACCTTTTTGTGAGGGATCTAGGTTTTAAATTTTAAAATTGCATTAGAAAAAGAAGGGACGGTTTCTTCTTCACCGTCTCCAGGGAGCCCTTTCTAACAAAAAACACTGAACTCACCTTTAGTTAAAATTATTTTAGAACCCTTGATTTAAATTATTTAACGATTTCAGTTGGGAAAATTAGGATAAATTTCTCTAATATATTTTTATTTTAACTAAAATGTATTAAAATACCTTTGATTTATTTTTTTTATGTATATGTAGCCCTATAACACAGACATTAATTTAAGAGATTTAAAACAAAAATGATCATATACTAGTTTTCCTTTATTTAATCTGCTCTACTTTTATGTAAAGGTTATAAATTTAACTCATGTCTTAAGGGATTCAAAATATAAATGCTTGTAGTAAATTACAAATTACATAACATGTGGACAGAAACAAAAATAACATCTAACTTTTCTTATATAATTATTCAATCCAATACAGAATATACATGGTTTACTAGATTTAGTAATAACAAATATTTAGTATATTCAAGGAATGTCGAAATTTTAGAAGGTTTACAATTTGTAAGGTAGTACATATACATTGAACTGTAATAAAAATGTTTTTCTAGATATAGAAAGTTACATTTAAATGGATATAAATTTTAATATTGACAATAAATAAGCCTACTTTTTTAATATACATTATTTGGATATAATTAATGAGTTTTAAAATAAATTTATAAGGGTTTATAGGTAAAATTTGACCCATACGACTGTTCGTTATATTACCACTAACAAGAACAGGATATTTTAAAGTATATATGAGTTTTTTCAAGCTATTTAGGGTATTCGTTGTCTGCTACAGTAATTAGAGTACTATTATTTTGTGACGTAATTTATTGTTAAGAATAAAAATAACACAACTAAGAAACCATTATAATTTTTAAGTTGTATTAGTTTTATTCTTAACAATAGATTTTATAGGTAAGTATTAAATATAAATGAATAAGTTTTTAGTTCTTAATTATTTACTCATAGAAGAAAAAGGAATGTTGAAAGTTACTTGTGGTATGCAAGTTGGTTAACGGTTTCACCATATAAAACTGACATTGTTATAATAACTGAAATATTATAAAAAATGACACGAGGAGTTTCTATTATTTATTTCCAAGAATACAATTTACATTTTCCAGTTCGCGGTGGCCTACGGACTTTTGATCGAACTTTCTGTGCACTATATGGTGCTCAGTTCCAACTTTAAATTACATAACATAAATGTTATATTTTTTAAGTGTATAAGAGTAACTAAACGTTCATCTTCGGAAATAAAATATGATTTAAATATCGATGAGCAATTTTGGGAATATAGTTATGTTAAGCCTAATCCCTTTCCCATTAATAAATATTTGATGTCCAAATCGTTAAAATTGTGTGTAAATAACATTATTTCATGACAACTTCATTTATTCATTGTCTTGACATACGTGGACATTACATCTCTCTTTTCCACACTAATTTCATTCAAACGAAGCATGATAATACAGAGTTTGTTAGAGCCATTTTGTTAATTGACTTAATTGGCATGACAATATATAAAATTAGAATAGGCAATATTAATGCGTTGATGCAAATAATCCCACTCACTCCCACACATGTTATGCTAATATGTAGTTTTAAATGTCCTTCCACCCACTCATATCAGTTTTTTTCTCTGTTTACAAATTAGCTTATTTTATATGAAATAGATATTTGCTTATTTATTCAACTTATTTGTTACAAATATCATTCAAAATTAAGTACTAAAAGTTTATAAGTGAATCCAAATTTTATAAGTTATTTTATATGATAATTTTCAGTAGTAAAACATAACATAATGTTTATTTTTCAGATTTAAAAATTTGGGAATACATAATATGGAAACAATTAATTTGCATTACGTAATAAATATTAACGATTTGACAACCAATGTTAATATAACGTTTAATTGTACTTCTAAGCTCAAAAATATCATGCCATATTAAGGACAATTAGTTATAGGCTTATCACATCTCTCAGTTCAGAAAATGTTCTCGAAATGTTATGCATACCCTATAAATAAAAGTATAACCATATGAATTTTAAATGTATATTAATACTAAGAGTTAATACTGTACCCCAATTTGTAGCTGATTAAAAGTAATGACAAATCAGTATTTGTGAGTAAATATGTGAATTATAAGCACGTTTGGTCTATTTCGAACACTTGCAACCATAATAAAATAAAAATTTAACTAATCAGAAGATCTTGACACGTAGTCTAACTTTATCGTTAGAAAGACCATAATTAAAACATTTTATTCTAAAATCTGTATTATTTTAAAACTATATTATAGCTAATTAGAACTAATAGCTAAGGAAAGAGTTAGCTACAGCTATAGAATACAGCCTGAACGCAACTTCTATAATATTTTAATATCTTGAAAATTTCATAATTTCTTTACATGTAACTCTAAGAAATTTCAATGGATTAATGACATTTTTCTACATGAAAAAACTCATGTTTACTTCCTCCCTTATGCGTTAGCATAGAGAATGTATTGTGATCGTTAAAAAAAAAAATATTTTCATGTTGGTTTAAAACTCCATTTTAGGGTCCTATGAATCCAAAAAGTGTTTTTTTTCGAAAATAAATTGTTCATATCTGTGCATATGTGAGTCTGTCTGTGTGTATGTGCAGTTATCTGGAGACCAAATTGATGTATATAGTTTTATAAAGTTTGGTATTTATATGTATTTAGCCAATGTATCCAGAATATTTTTTAAGTTTTCAAATTTTAGTTTTTTTAATTTTTTATGGTAAAAATAGAATTTTCTCAAAAATGACTCTAGCGATTTTGATTAAATTTTTTAAAAAGATGTAAATTACAATTTAAAATATTTAAATAAAAATCGCATGTCTCAAATGTGACTAGTTTTTGAGTTATGCGGAAAAACATATTTGGGAATCAAATTGGTAATTTTTTAAGTCTAGATTTTTGGTGTTTAAAATGGGGAAAAGTTTGTGCCAATTCTTTGTAACCATTTATTAGTTTTTATCCTGCAATATAATGAATAATGGAACGGTTTACTATGTGTAATGTGAATCTTTTAACAGGTCATTACCAACTGCTGTTCATTTATCAATGGGTGATCTGTTAATGTCACTTTCTAAGGACAAGGATACTTTCTTGTAACAATATCTAGATCCACTCTTCTACACTCATCACTCTCATTCGAAACTTATATTCACCCATATCTTGACGATCAGCGTCCTATAAATATATAAATTAAAAAATTACAATAAACACATATTTTCTGATACAAATTAGATATCGTACTCTATTAGATACCATACTTAACCAGAAAATTTATATTTTGTCAGATGTTTGTGGACAAATGTTTCATTTTTACTTAATTATTAATTTTAAGCAAGACATTTTTAATTTATGTTTATAGGCCTATAATTTTTGTAATTCAAAGTAACTGTAATGTTAAATATCAAAAAACAAAACCGCTCGGCGTCATATATTGCTAAAGATATTTCATCAGTTAGTTAATATAAAGGAGTATGTATACTTAAATAAATGGTAACCATGGAGAAAGTGTGCCTGCCTTTTTGTCCCATAAATTACTCAACGGTTATGACATGTATCCCCAATTAATGGTGGTTGAATGTGACGGGTCTGTGGCTAGCAGCACCTGTTTACACCCCTTTGATCACCCCCTCCTAACCCACATTACTACGTTTACCAATTTACACGGTGCTCCAAAATTTTTGGGCCTAATTATAGGTAACTATTTATTAAAACAAGATTGTATTAATGTTACAAATTTGAAAGTTTTTTTTATTTAACTATAACAACGAGTTTTTAAGAAAGAAAAAACTACATTCATGACATTTCCTTACATTTTGACCATGAAAATGACCGAACCAGTCATAGGATTTATTCATAACAATATAAAATATTTTTCCTGGTTCAGTTAGTAAAGACTACTTTTTTTGAATAAAAGGACTTACTTTAAAATTTAATAAAACTCGCTAATTTTTTCAAATTAAACTGTTTTTCTCAATAAAATAAGGGAAATGGTAGCCTCTTCCCCAGAAGGAATCAAAGAATTTTAACAATTTTCTAGGTAAGGGTTAAATCCCAAATATTTTATTCTTTTTTTAAAAGTCTTTCCTTTTTTCTTTTTGGAAAATTTAATTTAAATGTTAACACATAAATTAAAAAAACTATAATTATAATTTTTTTTATTTAACCCCTTTTTAAGAATAAAAAGGAGAACATACTCCAATAAAAAAAGTATATGGCAAATAAAAATTTGGAAAGATAGGGATAAAAAACAAAAATTTCAAAGATCTAAATTCCACTTTTATTATTTTATAATGGAAAATTTAAAAGATCAATGGGAATTTGTTTTTATTTTCTTTTATTACCATACAAATAATGCACTTAAATGTTGACAGCCAGCACCTTGTCAGTCCCTCTTTCCTCCCAATTACTTCCAGCATTACTCCCAAATCCTCAAAAATTAAAGTATTAATTATTACTTTGTGATAACCACTATTTATTACACAGTACAAATGAACGCCATACAACTCAAATATAATATAATATAAGCACAAAATGCACAAATTTGTAAACTATAAGCATGAAATGCAGAAATATTTACAGTATAAATACAATCTGCAAAAATATTATAATGATCGATTTCGGTAAACTACGTTCACCTTCTTCAGACCAGAGGGATTCACAGAAGAACTGGTGACTATTTTTACTTTATGGTTTTTGATGATTATACAATGATCTGATAATTTATGTCATTATAATTTAAAGACGATTGTTAAGTATTCCGCTATTTATTGTCACAGTGATGTTGTTACCACTGTGAAACCTTAATGTTGGATGTTTATTGCGTGGGGGAAAATATTTAGTGCTAGACTTAGCAGTTTTAGAGAGAGGTGTTTAAAAATGCTCTACACAAAGGCTTGCAGCCACACAGCACTAGACACACCCATTATTAAATAAACCTTCACAGAACCACTTTTTATATGTCTTAATTAGTGGTTCTATTATGAAAACTATTAAAAATGTGTCAAAAGTAGAAAAAAAAACTTGTCTTAAAAGTTGATGTCACCAGTTTAAAACTATACAACAATTATTATATTTAGAACCCAACAATTACATTATTGCAGAAATCGATAAAGCTTTGTTTATTATCAACGAGGAACTATTTGAAATTGTACCAGTTCCAATCATTCTGTTTTTAATGTGTTATGATATCCACAGTATCTTGCTATAACGATAAATGTATACATTTTAACTTTTATTGATCAAACAAAACACACTTTATTGTTTAAAATCAATTATGTAATTGTTACACTTAGGCATCACAGATCCTGAATGATAACATGCAGGGACATGATGGCTTTGAGTTAGGCAGGAAACTTACAACTATTGTGAATCTGGGATGAATAAAGTTATGGTGCTACCATAGCAGTTATCGAGTAGTTACGTATTTCTATCGCCAGTTACAGGTAGGATAGTAATATATTTGCCTCAGGATTACAATTTGTGATTTAACATAACTAGTTTATAGCAAAGCATATTTTTTATTATTTCAGGAATTTCATAATATAAAAACCATAAAAGTGTTTTGGACACGAGAAAAATAGTATCGCAATGCTATGAGAAATTGAAAGAATGAAACCCATTTGGTAAAAAATATTAATTTAGATTTTCAGGAATAATAAAAGAGGCAAATGCTACAATATCTATTTATTGTTGCTATCCAACTCGATATGGACGGTAGTATCGTTCCACACACTCACCCACCCACCCATTCATTGTACGTATATGGGTGGACGGGTGGGTCAATATCCCTGCCAAATCATAAAACTAACTTAAAACTACCTGTTCTAACAAAAAATAATTATAAAAAGGTAAGTAATTAATTCAATATTCTATCGGAATCTTGGTTGGATGGGGACAGAAAAAACCAGAGGTGTCATTCTGTGTAGACAAGCTATCTCAACAAACCATAGGTGACTGTACTTAGCATGGTTTGTCTAGGCCTATACGTGAA
>JAQJVL010003158.1:0-68156 GCA_035578905.1 Stictocephala bisonia | reverse complement strand
TTGTAATCGATTTATTTAAAACTGAAAATAGGCGTTGGATTTATCCATATCAAAACGATTCTGTTCTTTTTCTCTGTGGCTCAACTAACGCTATTTATGTGAAACTCAATGAGACATTGTTGTAGTTCACCAAAATTTAAAAAACTATGTATCAGGTTCACTAAAAGTTAGAGCCCCTGGAAAACAGGGCTTTGTAACCCGATTTATTTGTACTTAGGCAAACCGAAGGGGAAAGTTTATTTCTGAGTATTTAGCTCTTATTCGCTTATTTTGAGTATACTTAAAATTATTTTCTTATTGCGCATTTAATTTGTAACATTTGCAGATTTTTTTGTTAGTAACAATCAATCAACTCGTTCCCAGGATTCAGGAGATTTGCAGACGAGTAAGGGGACGAGTGTCAAAGGGTATAAGGGGGGGATCAGGGAGACGATTAAAAAGATCGTTTGCGAAAATAACTACTGGGTTGTTTCTACCAAAAACTGTAGGTCCCCTAGTTCCCGGGCCCCTTTCTGGGAGCAGTCAAACTTAGGGGGGTAACATGACTACATCATTTGCCCCCAAAAACTTGGGTCATTGGCATCCTATAAATAAATAAAACGAGTTAATATACAACATGCTTGTAAAGTTAAAAATATTTATTTACTTTCTTTATTTAAATTTTTATAAAGTAAAAGTACAATATAAAGTAGTGTAGAAACAGGGGTTGAAGCAAACCTTGAATTTTGGGACTGTTGTTTTTTACAATGTTATCCCCACGTGTTGACCCGTAGGTCAAGCCCATAGATTATCACCAGGGTTTTTGCCCTTTGGGGGTAAATTTTTACTATTTTTTTTTTTACTACTGTTATCGCCACGTGGTGCCCTTAAAGGTTAAGTTTACTCAGCAGTGGACCCCCCGCGACGACGTTGTCCTAGGTCATGTTGTGTGACGTCACGCCGTTTTCGCGCTTTTTTTTTCTGACGTCCGGGTATTTATTAAATTAAATTTGTTTTTATTTATTTAATGCTTGGCAAAAGTGTCGGGGGTCGGTGCGGGATCGATCTGAGAACCTTTCTTTTGTGAGACGAAGTCGTACCACTGCGGCACTGACACCCCCGGGGGGTAAGTAAGTAGGGGCGAAAAAAGTGTGTGGCTTCGTTCGTTTTCGCCGACGAGCCACTTTATACTATATGAATTTTTTTTTAAAATTCGTATTTAATATAGTGTTAATAACCATTCAACCAAAAAAAAAATAGTTTTCTTTATACTATATAAAATGTACGAATTTTTTTTTTGCAAGTGTTCCAACTCCACGTTTAAATTTGCAAAAAAAATTCAGTGTCCAATATACAATATATATAATATTATACAATATACTATAATAATACATATCGTTTAAAAAATTATCTATATTAAATCAAACGCTTTTTTGTTTTTACAGTAATATTATTTTTTTTAATTCTTTTCCCTTTTTTTCCCTTTTCGGTTGGAATAAATACGTTAAAACGGTCGTCAAGTATTGGAGAGCAAAGACGGGTGGGAGTTATAAATGTTACAGTTGCCGAGCGCTGTCCCACTTTAAAAATCAGTGCCCCGGCGACCTCTCCGAAAGATATCCGACTGTCTCGCAAAACTGATTATGTGATGTGCTCATTTCGCTAGCCTGATACTTTTTTCTCATTACATGTTGTTCGGTTCCTTTTTAAAGGGGTTTTATAATTTAGTTAAAAAAATAAAAACATACTATATTTTTTTTAAATATTTAATTTAGTTTTAAAAATCTTAAGTAAAAACATTCTATAATTTTAAATAGTCCCCTACTTTTGTATGTGATATTCTATAAAAATTTAAAATTTTTTATTTTTCGAAAAACTCTATAAAAAAGGTTAAATTTTTAAATTTAAAAGTGTTTTTTTTTCCTTTTTACACAGTATACAGTATTAATTCAAAATTATAATAGAATATTTTGTATTTTTATAGTATTAATTTGTTCTGATTTTAACAATGAACCAGGGGTTTTTTTTTTCTTGTTGTTTATAGTTTTTCAAACACTGAATATTTTTACAACAGCTGATGTGTTTTTGCTACCAGAGAACTCTTTGTTATGAGAAAATTTTCTAAGTCAAATTTTTGCGATGCAATATTTCATCATCTGTACTTTGAGTTTGGTTTTTTACCCCCAAACGCGGAATAACACGTGTGCACGGGGTCGGACAATGTTCAATTGACTCATTTACTGAGTATAAATAGCCCGAGTTTTAAAGCACCAGCATCTGCAGTTTTTTTAAATAGAGCCCAACGGCCCCAACGTCTTTCCGGAACCTCTAGACTTGAACAATGATCTTTGGCTAGCAGTATTGAATCTGGTGAGAAAAAGATATAGATTTCCTAATTTATTGCATTATTATTTTATGAACCAGTAATTATTTTATATATTCCCCTAACTATTTTAAATTTAAATTTTAACAAAAAATCATTATCCTTAATTAAATAATTTTTTAAAAAATTTTTTTTACAGATGTTTTTTTTTTAAACAAAATTTTATTTAACAACATATTTTAATAATACCAATAATTTTTTGGAGAATACAACTTATTTCATTTATGTAAAACATTATATTTTGATTTTAAACAATATTTTAACATTAATTGCATGACATTATTTCTTAAACCTAATTACAGTTTTGTGTTTTATTTTTATTTTCAAACCATAAAACTAATTTTACAAAATTACTTCATACAAAATTTTCTAGTAAATGTTATAATTTTTTTCTTAAATCATGTACCACATTATTCAAATTTACATTTTTATGAAAATTAGTTTGTGGAATTATAATGAAATTTTTGATAATGATTACTTTAAATCGATTGAATTAAAAGATATTGCACAAAACCCTTTTTTAAAAAAATCATTATCCGACTAAAGTTTTACAAATTTTAAATAATGTTTTATTTAATAACGTTAATTTTTGATAATGTTTTACTTTAAATCGATTGAACTAAAAGTATTATAAAACCTTTATTAAATTTTTATAAACGGGACTAGAGTTTTACAAATGTTTAAATAATGTTTTTTTAATTTTTTATTTAATATGTTTTTTAATCTTTTTTTCAGTTTAATTTTAACCCCAGTGATTTATCTATATCTCAACCACGCTGCTTTCAATTGCTGTTTCCAGTTTACGTGTTTCATTTTGCGCTTCCATTTTTCGCGCTTTAAATCTGCTGCTTCCAGTTTAATTTTTTTAACACCAGTTTAATCTACATCTCAACCATGATTTTAAAGTTTTTAAATTTTAATTTTTTTTTTAAAAATGGCACAAAAAAGAATTGTTCACAAACCCTTTTACTAATCATCGTTAAACGAAAAAACTATTTTTATTAATTGAAAAAAATAATGTATAAGTAATTGTTTTTTAATTTTTTTTTTCAGTCTCAAACTTTGTTGTCGCTTTACATCAGTCCGCCCTTCAACCCCCGAGTTCACTTTCAACTTCATACTTAAACACCGCTTGTACTTTATTTTAAAGTAAAAATTTAAAATTAATAAAAATGTCTGTTACATTAGGATATTATAAATTGAGTGAAAAGGGCGTTGCTCCTACTAAACCCCAAAAAAATTTTCAGCTGGATACGATTAAAAAAGTCCATATGTTATTTTGTCCCTGCTCACGAAAAAGTACTTAAAAAAAAGTTTTGTTTACTTTCCTGAGGGACATATGGAAAGAATAGCTCCTCTTTCAGGTTTAGCTTTAAATTTTTTTATTGACGGGTGCGGGTGTTGTAGATCAGATTACACAGGTAATCTGTTGTACTTTTTTTAATCATTCATCTGAAATTTTAAATTAAACCGGGGGACGGTTTGCACATTTAAATATGTGAAAAGAAAAATTGCAAATTTAATTTGAGTTAAAAAAATTTAAACAGTAAAACAGAAGTGGAGAGGGGGTTTTTGGGTCTACTGGTTTTCATAGACATTTCAGTTCATCATTACATACATGGATTCAAACTTTTTTTTTTTTCCCTTTTATAGAAATGGAGAATATGATCTAGAGACTTTACTTATCAACGTTTTGTCATCATTTCCCCTTACATCTCGGAAGCGTTAAAAACAACCAGCCCCAAAAAAAGGAAAGAAAAAAAACAAATCTAAAGTCAACAAAAAACAGGGGTAAAAAAAAAACACCTGAAACAAAGTATACTCAAAAAGGGGTTTTGTTGAAATGTTATAAAATTGGGTTTTAAATTTCGGTCACTTTGGGGGAAAAAAAACCTTTTATTCTATTGGTAAAGCTTGCCGAATGTATAAATTCTGATTGACAAACCCTATTTTAAAAATTTAAATTGTATCCAACGCAATAGAGTCAGGTGTTGCAATTCCCAAAACCCAATGACTACCCCAACAAAAGTTTGTAAAATTTAATGATTTAGAAAGGGATATGATGAGGTTGTTATGCTGAACATATTTTAAAAGCATACGTCATATGGGTAAGCATAGATTCGTTTCAAAATTGCATGAATTGAAAAAAAAATTTTTAAATAATCAAAAAATCTAATGAGCAATCTCAAAAAAGTAAACGAAGGGATGTTTTAATTTTTTAGGACAAGGCTTCGGTAAAAAAACAAAAACCCCTCTCAGCTCATCAGCCAAATTTCTAAATTTAGAAATGGGAATTAAGAGAAAGTGTCTACTCCTGGAGAGGAAGGAAAGGGTTTTTTGGTTAAAATCGAATTACAGATTGTATGATTTAAAGGGTTAGTCAGGATAGACATGGATAAATTTTGGGAAAAAAAAGCTTTTTTCTTAGTGGATGATAAACAAGCCCCCTTTTTCAAATCATTAAATGAGATAGGAAGATAAAGCAAAGAGAATTTTAAAAAAAATAAAAGTGAAAAAGAAACTGAATACGGGGACAGTGACGATAAACCCTAAAGGAAAAAGAGCAAAGTTTTCCGTTAAGTGTGAATACTATTATATTTGTTTAATTAATGAACAACTTCATTTATTCTGAAATTTATTAGAGTAGTTTTTTTCGATGGCGCAATAACCCTTTTAAAAAACGTAAAATTGCAAAATGATTTGATGGAATAGATGACTCACCCATACATCACCCAACACTAATGGTGATGAAGTGATGCTGATGACGTAGTGATGAGGAAAATATCGGTTTATAAAATTTTAAGAGGAAAAGGCTCTTTTGGAAACAACATCGATACAGGGTGAGTTTGTTGAAATAGAAAAAGCATTAGAGGAAAATTTTAAAAACCCTATTTTCTAAAAAATGAACTACACGGTCAAGGATGTTGTTTTTTTATCAATGTACAAACCCCAAAGGGCGCAATTAATTCAAAATCAAATTGCGTTCTGAATGGTTTTAAAAATTCAATATATTATTGAAAGCCATATATTAAAAACAAACCGAGAAGCAGGATGGCTTTTAAAACAAAAAAAACAGCTGTTTTCTCAGTAATGACTTAAATAATCTTGCATGTTTTTATTTATTAAAATTTGTAAAGAGGAAAGGGAAAATACAGGGAAAGTAGGGGAGGGAGTTTTTTCGTGTCGATGGCATTAGATACTAAAAAAACAGGTTCCCCCATTAGGGGAAGTTCATTTTTGCCCTCCCTCAAAGAATCTTAATAAAAAAGCGTTGTAAACCCTGAAAATATTGTTTTTTACTGTTTTAAATGGGCTATATTTGTCTTTTTTTTAAAAGGGTCAAAAAAACACAGAATCGCCCCATCGGTACGTCCCTTTTGTAAAAATATAATTTTATGGAATTGTTTTCCCCAAACCCTTTAAGACAAATATTAAAATTTGAAAGAATAATAACATTTAGTGAAATTATATGGGTTTAGTGAAAGAGAAAAAATTTTTCCCTTTGAGAATTTGTGTTTTAAAAAACAAACCATACGATCTGCTTATGCTATAAAATGAGGGAAGGGCTTAGTCATTATCTATTTTTCCAATTTCAGTAAATTAGTAATCTAAAATCACTAAGAAATGAAACAAAAAAAAATTTTGTAAAAGGTTTTTTATCAAAGTTTCAAGATTCAAAAAATAATGAAAACGATCCAACAAAAAAAAGATGTGTGTCAGAAAAACCCTGTTCGAGCTGAAATGCCTGATGAATATGGAAACCCTATTATTAAATTTAAGAATGACAAAAATGTTTAAATTACCATTTTGATTTATGCAGATTTTGAATCCTTTACTAAAACCCGAAAATGAACAAACATCGAAACAATTTTTTTTAAATTATATTCACGAACATGAGCTTTTGTCGTACTTGACATAGTGTGATTTGCAGACTGCATAAAAATGTTTTCCCTGGATCCGTACTTATATAGGGTCAAGATGCGAAGTTGTTTAGGGCTCACTAGTGATTTAGAAAATACAATGGGCAACGTATAAAAGACAAGATTTTCCCCATGAAACCACTTACGTCGAAAAGAGAGAAAGGTACAAACAACAAATAACTGTGAAATGGTCAAGATTGTTCACATCCCTATTCTTCGTATAGAGCCCTTTGCCCTTTTAACAGGCCGATTCAGACCGTTCTGTGTAAACATCAATCTTAGAGAGGGGAAAAAACAAATATTCCGTGTTTATTAGGGCGTGAAAAACTATGACTCCATTTCATTGAAAGCAACCGGTTTTGATCAAAGACGTATTAGTGTTTTTTCCAAATTTTCTAGGGAAAAAAATAATAACATTTGGAAACAAAATCGAGGGGCTTGAACATTCGTTTTTTGATACTTTAAAATAAAAATTCCAATCTGGCTTCCTTGTAAAAAAATTTCCCAAAAATGAAAATTTAATCACTTTCGATTGTTTTTCGATGACTGGTTTTCCCTTTGGGTAACCGTAAAGGTGTATATCCTTATGAGTATCTCTTCATGGGCGAAATTAGATAAACTCAGTTTCCCTCAAAAAAAGTTTTAAAAACACCTTACTAAACGCGATATCAGGAGAGATTAAAACACGCACTCATTTTTGGGAACCATTTAAAGGTAAGGCTCTAGGTGAATCAGGGCTTATATTTGAAACTTGTGTTTTACTATTTTTGCGATGTGTTCAAAAATTTTTTAGAGATTTATGTCTTAGTATTACGAATTGGATTGTCCCATTATTTAACATTCCCGTTTTACATTTGATGCAATGCTTAAGTATACCAATAAGAACTTGAATTTTTAAAATGATTATGATAAGTATAATTTATAAAAAAAGGAACAAGGGGTAAACTTCACATTAAACGTAATGTACAGCGAACAACCCTTACATGGGTGTAGTTATAAAAACTGTCAAGAGCTTCTTATTTATGTACTTGACTGAAAATAATTATATGGTCTAGCTTGACCTTCCCATGCCGTTAGGAAATTTTAAGTGGTACAGAGGTAATTAGAACATTTAAGGTTTTGACGTACCAAATGATTCAAAATTTGGTTATTTTTTAAAGTAAAGTAATTATCCAGTTTCACTTCATGACAAACAAAAGATTCCTTTTTTCCCCAGATGAATTCCCCCACAATCCAAACAAAAAAACTTTTTACAACTCTTCATCCAAATTAAAATATATTTGCCATTATGTAAATTGAAACGGGGCATTACAACATGGTTTTGTATTGAAAAAAAATTATCGTTTTCTTAAATTTGAACAGTCCTTTTGGGTTTAAAAAGGGTAATTGTTTGAACACAAAAAAAACGTAAAAAAGCACAAAATATTTTGAAAAAGTTTTTTTTAAATTATTGAATAAAGTAGTTTGGAAAAGAAATTGAAAACATAAAAAAACGAAATTTTTTTAAATTAGTTTCATCAGAAAAAAGGGCTTAACCAACTAATTAAAAAACCCAAAATTTTTTGGATAGAATTATTTAGATGAATCTTTAAGCGCTTTTCAGTGCGCTAAGGAAACAATTTATTTTTGATAAGCCAAATTTACTTTGGATTTTCTTTTTTAGAACTAAGTAAAATTTGTAATGTAGAATTTCACTATGATATTGCTCCCTAAAATGGGTCTAAATAAGTACTCTCTATATGGATTGTTTGCATTTTTTTACAATCATCCCGAAAAATTTTTTTCAAGTTTAAAAATGATCAGAGTTTATGAATTATTTCGATATTCTGTTCCCCTACTGTCACATGTGTTATACCCCTTTAAAAAAAAGGTGTGGGAAAAAATTCAAAGATGGTGAATAGATAGTCATTTTTGAATTTAGGGGTTAAAAAGCCCAAAAATTGTACTTTTTTAAAAAATAGAACCTTTAAAGCAAGAGTATTGGGGGTAAAAAAGAACCAACGTACAAAAAAAAAGCTAAGGCTTTTCAAAAAGTTTTTAGTAAAGGGGATTTTTTATTTTAGATTACAAAAACTTTTTGCTTAATGATATATATTAAAAAAAAGATTAAACTTTAGTCAAAAAAACAGAAATTTAAAAACCAAAAATGTAACAAAATTGCATCGCAATAAAGATGATAGGGTATTCTTAAAAATGGTATGATACTCTTGCTTATGGCACTAAAATGTAATACAATTGATGTATGATGAGATGATAGTAATAGTGATGACGATGATTTTTTATTAATGTTATATGTTGTAAAAAAAATTTTGTAAATATTTTTATGTTTAAAAATTCTTTGATTTTAAAATTTTTTTAAATTACTGTTAAAATAAAATCATTTTATATCTAAATTGATTTCATTTTTTTTTAAACCCTCTTTTTTACCTTTAGGTATGGAAAAATAAATAAGCGTTATGTTTTAATGAATTTTTTTTTAAATAATCTTTTTTAAAATGCCAGCAATGGTGTTTTTTGGTTTAATGCGTATGAATGATAAAAAATACCCCTTTGACCCTTTTGGTATATCGGCAGTTGTTTGAATCTCGATGCGAACATCCAATGATCAGTCTTTAAAGTTAAATTGTTTTGAACATCAATTATTTTTAAAGGGTCTTCCTTAAAAAGTATTAAAACCAAAAACAAGGTTGACATCACCACCTTTAATATGATGATTGAAATCTTGAAACATATCATAAAATTGATTTTTTCCTTTAAAATTACATAGGATTTTTTGCTGTTAAAGTACAGTTTTATTATCCAAATTTACAAAAATCAAAGCAAAGCATTCTTTTTGCTTTGTCTTACGATCAGTTTGAAAACCAAATTTATTACAATTTGGTTCTCATCATGGATGATGTTTTGACTGTCCAATTTAGAAAAATTTGTAATTGGTAATGATGGATACTCAGTAACTCCCCTCTTCTGAAGGTATGATATGGGGTTGATCTCTTTCAGTCAAACGTAGAAGAGAAAATTTCACTTATCATAAATCCGAACTAGGGATTTTCCAAAAACTTTATTAAGTTGAATTTGAAAGTAAATAGAGATGCAGCTGGTTGAACATTTTTATCATTAGATGAAGTAACAGGACTAGTTCTTTTTTTACATTCAGTAAAATATATTATAATCCTGGGCAAAACCGAGAGTAATTTAAGTGGAACACAAAACAAAAAGATGTTCATCAACCATAAAAACCCATGGTTTGTTTTGAACATGCGTTCTGCATCCGAAATTTCCCCGGGTTAGAGGAAAAGTAAATTCTTTATTGTTGTAGAAAACCTACGTTTTTTACTCTATCTTTTTCAGTTCCACACAGTTGTATCTGATTCATCGAAAAGAAATGCCTGCATTACAAAACTAATTAGTTGGGGTCATCAGTTGGCGGGTACCGTTTGATATTTACCTTCCAAAGTAGATAGTTTTATAGGTAATGTGTAAAATCTTGTGATAAACGGTTTTCCGTATTCATCCTTGTTTTGTAAGAATTTGATGTAACGGATTATGAGAATGCCATTCAATATCAATGATAAAACTATCGAAGCTAGGTTTTGTTCCATATCTAAAATATTATTACCTTACTACTCTTGAAAAGGGTTCTTCGTACGTAGGTATATTTTTTTCCCGTAATGTTAACTGTTTAAAGGGTTTGTTCACGACTGACATGATTTCTTTTTGGGTAAATGTTTTTTTTTCTTTTTATTCGATACAGTGCGGCGGGAAACACAAAAACCCATTTTTTCTTTCGGTCTAATTCTACTCTTTATTGTATATTCTTCTCTAAAATAATTAAATTACCAATTGATTTTCTAAATTAATATAAATTCGTTCAAACTCAATTGCTTGTTTTTGGTAATATTACTGTTTTTGGGGATTTTACAATTTTAAACCCCCCGGCGCTCGTGGATAATTCGGTGTACGTGACCTTCAATCCCGTCTCTATAAGCCCCTCGGACAAAATTACATGTGTTTCGTTTGATGTTTTCTTATTAAGGAACTTGATTGGGCGACTTTGCCTTTATTCGCTTCTAATTTCAAACCATTTCAAACCCTAAAAAGGGATGCAAGGGTTTTCTCTTTGGTAAAATAAATCTCTAGTGAAAAAATTTAAAGGACTTTTTGTGTATTGTTGTTACCTCGTTTTTTAAATGCGTTGTAGGAACTTCCCCTTTTAAATTCCCAATCACAAAATTATTTATATCATCATTTAAAGCGCCAGTGCTATATTTATTTCTATATCTTTCCCGATGTACAGTTTTTTTATTTCATTCCTTAATATTAGGAATTAAATTTGAAAGTCATGGGGCCCCATAAAACCCTCTCCCATTCGCCGACGTGAAAGTCCATAGCGGGAAAAAAGTGTCACTTGAGGCTTAAACTTCTATGTAATACAAATACCCCGTCTTGCGAGAAAGTCTAAACACAAAGACCAAATTTTACAGTATTAAATTCTTGTTTGGAAAGAAATTTTATTCAATCCCCACTCGTATGGCCGCTGTTAAAATACCTCTGAAGTTCTAAGGGGGGTTCAGATTACGAAACTTAAAAAAATTTCAATGTAAAAAATCACGCTTATAGTAACATACCCAATGCGCCCATCCTGTAATTGTCTGATTTACAACACCAGTTTCCCTTTTCGTTAATACTTGATGGAAGTAAATTCTCAAAATACACCTTAAAATATGGTATTTTCAATAGTTTCCCAATTTGATTAACTTTATTTGTTAGGGGAAATTTGGTTACTTTTATGAGTGGGATAGTATATTATTTTTTTTAACTGACCCAGATCCTCTGACGGTTTTAGGTCAAACCCTTCCCCTTTTTTTTGTTTATTGACTGTCTTTTTTTTTATTTTTCTTTTGTTGGTTGTTGTTTCCTTCGAGCTTTTTACTCTTCGTCGACGTTTTCTGTTATCACAGCCACTCCTAATTTACTTTTGTTTCATTCTTTTTAATAACCAAGCAAGCCTTTTCCCCTAAACTAGAATCTGATGACCCACTCTTTCCCCAAGCTCGTTCGGCCAATATTCTTCAGCTACTGATCTTCGCTCACTGTCCTTATATTATCGTATGCGAGTCGGGGCTTTACAACTGAATCAAATTTTTTAAATTCCTTATCACCTCTGGCTAATCTCTGTTTTACGTTAGTCCCAGGACCAACCATGAAAAACCTGGTAAATGTGTTTGGGGGAAATTATCTATGCTCTTTTAATGACACTCCCCACAACACTCCCTAATGTATTATCAGTCCTGCGCCACGATAAAAACAAACACGTCTGTTCTTTTGGGTAGTCTTTTATGTGTCGTAAAATCTGGCGTCGAAAGTTGGACGTCAAAATTTTAGTAGTAGCAGTAACAAAGGTCTTGGGACCAAAAGGGAATGGGTTTAAATTTAACTAAGGAAGGTGATTATGAATTCGTGAAAAAGGTTGCGTAAGTAATGGAACCCGAAGAGATGGAGCCTTAAATTTAAAAACGACAAAAATCGTCATTTTTAAATTTTTAAAACAAAATGATGAAAAAAAGTACGATGAAAGGATCAACAGTTTGTCATGAAAAGGTGACCCGACAATCCAAACCGTGTGTGAACTATAATTTTATCAAAGACCGCTTGGACATTTGATAATACAGAAATTAATGAAAGAAATCATAAAATTAGCAATGTGTCAGACCCGAAAAATTGAGACACCGAAAATAGATTGTATGTAGACACAATGTGCCCACCCATGCTGAAATTATTGGAATTTTAAAAACAACGATTGGTGAATGTCAGTGATCCAATAAACAGAACATTTTTCAATTTAAAATATTTTTCAGTAAAACACTCAAGTCCGATTCGACTTTTGGGATTTTGTGAATAAAAATAATTTGTGGCCGACCCTATTCATATGCAAGATGGTGTTACGCTAAACTTTTTGGTTAGATAAATTGTAATATTTTATATGAACTAACAGTTTTTTGGCTCAAGTGGTGACCCTCAGAACAAAAAGAAAGAAGATGGATAGACATGAAAATTGTCAACCATTTTTATAGATAAAAAACAAAAATTGCTAGAAAAAACTAAACTGTAAGTAGTAGTTGGTAAAAATAAAATTATACAAAAAAAAAGGAATATTATTTTTTTTATTACCCAATCTACAATACTTTTCCAGTTAATTTAATACATTTTCATTAATTTCCCTTTTTAATTTTTCAATTATAGAGTTTTTTTAATTCTGATGTCCAGTGTGACCAATATCTTCCGAAGCATTCAAAATCCTCAGGCGGTCGACCATTCTTTGGGGGATCATCTAATTTGAATTTTGGGTTTTGGCGTCAGTCAAGCAATGCCATTTCCACCACCGTTTGTTGCACCAAATTGAATATGTGCTCATTTCATTGTTAATTATTTTTCGTGTAGCAATTAAAGTATGAGTTTTATTTTTTCCCCTTTTTAGACTTCACTTTCCCTTAGGTGATAATTTATTTGTGGTTGGTTTTCTGAGAATCATAGCGTGCTTCGAGTTTTTTCACTGTATACATAAGGTTAGGTATTTAAAAAAATTAAAAGTTCGTATAAACCAGTTTTACCCTCTATTTTTTTACCTTTATTAAAAAACATCTTATAAATTTTAATGGCTTATCCCCAATCCCCATTGACCCCTTCGACTCTTATCCATAATTATGATCTACTTTTTACCCCCTTTTAAGTAATTTTAAAAAGTCTCTTTCGCTAGTTTTTCCTTAAACTCAGTAGTACGTTTCTCTACAAAATTTTTTCCTTGAGGTTTTTTAAAACAGGTCTTTACCCGATCCCACACCCGGTGAAAGTCTTTTTCTTAAACCATCATATCTTTTTCCTCATTTTTTGTTGGGGACTTAAATCCGGTTCCAAATGTCATCATCATTATCAGCATTTTCCCCACTTGTTGATCCATGTTGAAAGGGGGTAAGCGAAGCGTTTTAAAGGGGGAAGCTATCTTCTGTTTTTTCCCTCATGCAGACTTTGTTTTTTTTTTCACCCTTGTGGGGGTGCCGTATGTAAGTTTTACGGCTTTCAAAACCCTCTAACTGCCCTTTTTTTTTAAGTTTATTGATTCCTTGTTCTGTTTTTTTCTTCTTTAACTTGTTGTTGTTGTTGTTGTGCTGTTGAAATTTTTTCCCTTTCTTCTGCAATCTTTTTAAGTGGTCAGCAATGGGCTTTAGCTGTTTTTCCCACATCTCTTCACTATCCAACATTTCCCTCTTCATAGATTATTTTTTTTGTTTAAAATTTTTTTCCTTTTTTGGTAATTTCCTTTATAACCTCCCTTTTACTTTTATCGGCTGAACCTCGTAAATAGAAAATGTAAAAGAGGAAGACATTATGTGTTTAACTCGGATGATGAGTAAAATAAAATGATTGAAAGAAAAAATACGAGACTTTTAAAATTCCCCCCACTACCACATTTAAATTTTACAAGATATCAAACCCTTTTAACGTACCACCTTTGTTTTTATCACTATCCTTGTCATTACAAACAAACCCATTTTTTGAATATCCCAAATTTTTAAACACATATGCTTAAAACCCGACAAAACTTATGGACTGACATGGTCTTGATAAATGTGATTAAATTGCGATCATTTGTTTAAATATAACTAAAGATTGCATTGTTCAAACCAACTGTTTGGGTTAAAACTGAAAGTTTGACACACGTAAAAAGTGTCAAAATTGTTTGCGTCCAGAAAAATTTTTTTTAATATTATTCTGTTTCCCAAAAGCGAATCATCAAATATATTACGAATTGCCTCAATCTCATTTGGATGAGGTACTTCTCTTTGTCTGAAAAGGATGAAAACCTATTCGTCTAATTTTTGACATACCACCGGGGAATGTAATTCTTTTGATAAAATTTGATTTGAAAAAATGTATAATTGTTAAAAAAAAAACCTTTGGGTGAAAATAATTTTTTAAAAAGAAAAATTGGTTTTCCCAAAATTTTGAGGACCCCTATTAAACATTGATTTTTTTGGTAATAATGTCCGTGTCTTTTCATACTTTTTCTCTGTTTTCCCCTTATCAACTAACATGTCAAATTTAACGATTGGCAGTGTTACAGATTTTTAAAGAAATTTTCATTACTATCGTAAATCCTTTTTATCAATCCAGGGTGTGTGTTTTTATCAAAACCAGCCAACGCACTAATAATCTATCCCTTTTCTTTAAAAATTTTTTCAATAAAGTAAGTATCACCAAAACGTTTTTTAAAATTAACTCTTTTGATAAAATCCCCCCTTTTATTACATCCCCTTTGTCGTCTTTTAGTACGTATGTAGGGTCTAGTTGGCTGTTTTTTCCATATGTGAAAATCCATTACTCCACCTAGGCCAAAAAAACCTTTATTGAATTGTTTTTTAATTTATTTTCAACTCGTTTCCCTATCAATTTAAAATGACTATTTATTTCTTTCTATTATTAACTATGTGTAAAAATTTCTTGTTCATTTCCAATTTTAACCTGAAAGGCTTAACCCCAAAGTTCGATGAAGGTATTTTATGGGTTTTTTAAATAATTTTGGGCGTAACTTAACCATTTTGTAATTACCCTGCTGCTAAAGGTTTTCCACAGTTATTTTTTCAAATCGATTAAATCTTTCAACAATGAAGCTTTTTTATCAGAAAAAGTAAAAAAAATGATTGATATTATATTTTTTTAACAAAACTTAACCTTAGAATTAACATTCTGTCCTTGATCTGTTGTAAATTTTTCATAGAATTTTTTTTTTCAAATAGGTTCAATGCATTACTATACTTTGATTTTTGACTTTATTGGTATTGCAAAAGCAAATTTACTAAAAAAAATTAATTCAGTCATAATATTTTTAAAAACCCTTTGTTGATTTTGAAAAAGGAATCATTTCGACTAAATCTGTTTGAATAAGCGTTGTTTCCTTAAGTTTACATGACGTTAGGATGTGAGTCTTGCTTGTCTATGTAATTTCTTTTGAAATACCTGCCGTACTTTGTTCATTGTTACCAGGTATAGTGATAGCAAAATGAAAAAAATGTTAATAAAACATATATATAAATTTATTTTTTAATGATTTCACAAAAAGGGTGCTTTAAATGTTCTTCTTTGGGTTTTGCCCCCGGAGCCAATTTTCTAGAACGACCCGCTTTCTACATTTGACAGCGCCCATCACCAGTATAGTGAAGGGCCGCATCTATCATATCTTGAATTTTAGGAAACATCTTTGGCCATTGAAGTTTGTTAGCGACAAAAAGGTACCGGTGTTTTAAACAGATTTTTTATACTACATGTTCAAAAGTCTCAGACAATTTTTAGAATTAAACACGGGATTTTCTAGCTTTTTAAAAAAGTTAAAGTTTATAGTTAACTTGACATCCCCAGATTCCCAAACCCCAAAACCACAGCATAAAATTTTATCAAAAATTTTTAGTACATGAACCCGATTTGTCAAGTCTTTTTTGTACAATTAAAAATAGAACAACATACCTCGTCTTCATATTACTTCCCCATACTACTACTACTATTAGCGCAACAACAAGTAAGATCAGCGACTGTTAAACTCACAATGGTCAAACCGAAATGATCATTTTAATTTAGATGTGGCTGTGGTGGGGGTGTAAAAAAATAAAATTTTCCTTTTCGGGTTAGGTCCTCAAATGTGTCTTAAAAAGGGTTTAAAAACCCCCAAAATGGAAATGTCCGCATTTTAAAAATTTTTCAATATTCGGACTTCCAAAATGAGGGGAAAGTTAAATATATAAATTCTAAATCTTGGGTAGTTTAAATTTAAAAAAACTTTTCGGTAAAATTTTATCAATTGGGTTTGAAATTTTTTTGATCCTCACGATAGCATTCTCCAAATAGCGAGATTTACAGTTTTTAGCCTATCCTCAACAAATTTTCTAAATTTTAAATCCATTAAGAGTAAAGAACATTAATATATGAAACTTTTAAAAGGATCATGTTAAAGTACTTTTTTTTCATAGCACTATCTGAGTTTGTTTTCTAATAAAAATTTAAAATAGGACTCCTAAAACTTTTAAAATTTAAATTTCATTAACTTTAAACTTGACAAAAGGTCGTTACAAATTGTTTCTTTATATCCCTTTTAAAATACACATTACCAGAAATATTACAAACCCCTTTAGTACTCTTTTTTTGAAATTCTTAAACCGAAAACCCCAATAGACCTGAAATACTTTTCCCCAACCACAACAATTGGAACATTTTCTGGAACTTTTAATCAATTTAAACATTGTAGTTTTTTTAGACCCTTTCTCATCGGGGGATATGAAAAGCCAACTCCCCCTTTACAATTAAATTGTTGTCTGGTTTTTAAACCCCTTTAAAGCAAAATGAAAATCCATATCTGTCGAAAAAAGATTAAAATTAGAAATTGTAATTTAATTTTTTTTTTAAAAAATTCCCTCAAGTCTATTTGAATAAATTATACCCCAAAGTGTAAGTATAAAAAGTTTTATATATTTATAATCCCTTTTACCTTTTTAATGTGAGTCACTATGATAACCTTGAGATGAGCTTAAACAAACATAATGATTCACTGCTCCTTATTTTAGTCGTCTTTTGTGACGTAAATCATGTTCATTTAGTTCAAAGGTTTTTTAATGATTAACTGGAAAGGTTTTCTTTTAAGACTAATTTCTGTTGAAAAAAAAAACTAAGTCAAGTGAAATTAAATCTAATTTTTTTTTATTATAATTTTTTTATTAATGTTTACTTATATACACTGCAAGCTGATTTTTCAGTTTTCAATTTTTTTTAGCACGAAACATTCAATAAGCCCTCTAGTATCAGGTCTTCGATCCCCTTCGGGTAAATTATAAACTTTTACAAATACAGAAAATTGAACTTTCTTCATTGTTTCAAAAATTGCAGTTGTATTCTAGTTAACGAAAATGATTTATCATATAGTATTTCTATACGTAATTTCCTGAAATAAATGGTAGAAATGCTTCTTTATTAAACTTTTCCCTTTTACAAATAATCAAAAGTATTCACACTCAATACAACTGCAGCTCCCAAAAGGGAAGATCGAATAACAAATCTAAATTTTTGATTGAATGGAAGCTTCATTTTAGCCTTACTGTTGAATCAGAATTAAACTCGTTATTTTTCGCTGGCAGACACCCTTTTCAATTGCAACCTTGGTCCCATTCAAATTTTTTTAATTCCGTTCACTTTGTATCATAAAAAATATGTCTTTCAAATTGTTTCGATAAAGCACGTAATTTATTTCCCCATTATTTAAATAAAGTTGTATGAAGATTCCATCATCATATGTAAAAGATCGTGAGTTTCCATGTTGTTTGGGGTGTCAAGATAAGATGATTAACTTTTTTTACTGAATTAAGTAGAAAATTGATCTTAAAACGTTTCCAAAAATTTTTCATCAATTGCGTTAAATCCTTTTTTTAATTTTGTCCCAAACATCATAATTAAAAAGAACAAAACTTCGGTTTATTATCCTATTCTTTTTTACAAAAAAAATATTTGTATTTTTTTTGCCAATTACTGAGTATTTCTTTTAAATTTTTAGTTATATTAAAGTTTACTTAAGCAAATCCATACCTGCTGAACCCTTACGGGCGAATAATTAATGAAATGATCCCTTATCACAATCCAATTTCATTTTAAGTTTTTTCATCTACTTTAAATTGTTCCCCAAATTCTTCATCAATTTCCCTTAAATACTTTTTTGAAAATTTTGTCCCAACATATAATTTAAATGAAAAAAAGGGGTACCAAATTTCTTTCCCCATAAAAAACAGTAGTATGCATAGTATGAATCTTTCCCGTTTTTTTAGAAGGGGTACCACTTACATTTTTCTTTTTTCAAAAATAAATACCAAAAATAATCATCTTCAATTAAACGCACTTTGTAAAAAAGGGAAATTTTCTAAAATATTATATTTTAATTTAATGGTAATGTTCGTATATGATTTCTAAGTAGTTTCCGCTTTTTTTGACAAACCAGATCTTCTCTTCTTCACACAATTTGTACACAAAAAAACTCACGAATATGATTTGCCTTGAAATCTTGATGTATTTTACCAGTAAAAAACGTCAATTGAACAAGGTTTTTGGACGACTACTATAATTTTAAAAACTCTTCAGGATTTTAAGTTAAAAACTCTTTAGATCTCCCGCCCCAAAAGTTTGACCAATTTTTTTTAAAACAGACGTTCTGTTTCTTTTTTTCTTGGCAATGGGTTTATGATACATTTGGATCTTGCACGTTCACCTCCATGTCCGACCCATGAGTTTGATTCCTATCCCTAGTGTCACCAATTGTCCCCCGTCTAGAAAAAATAAATTTGCTTTTTGGGTTTTTTTCCTTCTCTAAATATTCTCTCGTAATAGTTTATAAGTGTTTTGTTGGATCGGTTATCGGACGTTGGGCTGTTGTTTTGATCTTGTTTGATTACCTGACAGGAGCACGGTGTGCCATAGTCAAAATATAACGAACACTAACAAACCCGGGCTGAGCAAAAACTATAACGAAAAATCGGATACGATTTACTATAGTATAAAGTGACACTAGGGGCAAGCGAGTCCTTTCTCAGAAACTTTGAACTTGTGATTCTTTAAATCTTTAAGGCGGCCATTAGTTGTTGTAGAGTTCTTCCCACCCTTTTGGACCGATGCTTTCAAACAATTTAATAAATGAATATTCGAATTTCTAAATTTGTTGCAAACGTACAATCAGAACCCAAGCACTGTCCTTTTACGGTCTCTCTTAAAATTTTTTATTTTCTACACCTCAACCGTTCAGCCATTTTTTAAGTTTTTCTTCACTTCTGGACTCCAGCTAGGGTTTTGCAAATCCAGTCAAAAATAACCATCACAAGTTTGCACACATTGTTTCTGGGGTGATAGTGTCTGAACAATACCTTTATATAAACCTTTTGAAAAAGTGGTGGGGGAAGTAATAGAAAAACTTATTAAATACAATTATAATATTTGTAATAAATGTGTGAGTTGGCAGCCTGACATATATTTTTTCAATTAATGTGCGAGTTTAAACTGCGAAAAAAAAGTTGGGGAATTTTTTATAGTATAAAAAAAAACAGACATTTTTTGCATCTTTCATAGGCATCACATCGTGAGGAGCAGCGACAACCAACGACTTTTTTTTCACCTGAACAAAATTTAATACTATATTTAAAAACGAATTTTAAAAAAAAACTTTCATATAGATAACGATTAAAAACGAAAAAAATAATTCAATAGTAAACGTGGCGTCGAGCGAACGAACGAAACCACACACGTTCTTTTTTTCCCCTACTTACGTTACCCTCTCGGGTGTGTCACTGTGCCGCAGTGGTACGACTTCGTCTCACAAACGAAAGTTCTCAGATCGATCCCCGGGACCCGACCACCGACACTTTTTGCTACGCTTTTAAAAAAATAAAATACAATTAATTTAATAAATACGCCGTGAAGTCAGAAAAAAAAGGCCCGGGGAAAAGGCGTGACGTCACACAAACCTGCCCGGCAACGTCGCCGGGGGGTCCACGTGCTCGTAGTAAAAAATTAACCTTCAAGGGCACCCCGTGGCTGTACAGTAGTAAAACAATAGTAAACTTGCCTCAGGTCAAACATGGTGAAATCAGTAGTGGGCTTGCCTCGGTTTAAACACGTGGTGAAACATTGTAAACAAAAACTCCAAAGTTCAAAGGTTTGCTTCAACCGCTGTTTCTACACTACTGGTATAAGGGGGGGATCAGGGAGACGAGTGTCAAAAGATCGATTTGAGAAAAATCAGTACTAGGGTTTTTTTCTACGCTAAACTGTAGGTCCCTTTGCCTGGCCTTTTAGGGAGCGTCAAAATTTGGTGGGGAACACTGCTAACTCATTTGCCACCCAAAAACTTGGTCATTGGCATCCTATAAATAAATACAACGAGTATAATATACAAATCCTGATGACTTGTAAAGTAGAAAAAATTTTTTTTACTTTCTTTATTTTCAAATTTTTAAATTTCAATAAATTTTTTTATTAATAACAAGAATGGGTCCCAATAAAAACACAATAAAAAATTTTATTTTTTGACCACTTAAAATTGGTTTCAATATTTTGATTTTAAATTTTAATGAATTAAATTTAAAATAGATAAAAAAAAATATGATTTAAACACACAGATGTTAAACCTAACATTAAAAAGTAAAGGGAATTTTCTAGAGTTAAAAAAATGTTACTCTTCTTCAGAGTTTAAATAAAAAATATCTTGTGTAAAGAGACATTTTGAAATTACTAAAAATTTCTCGAACGCCTGAACATTTCTTTTTACATCCGTGTACTTCTGACGTCAATATGTGCTTATGGTAGTCGACTGTGCTTTTAAAATACTCTACAGTCCTTTGAGACTTAAAATGCTCGCTCTTTTCTTCAAACCGGGTGAAAAGAGTTCTTTGAACTTCGCTGCCCGTTTAAGGTTTTTTTTTATTAAATTTCCTTACAGATTGAACATGTATTTCTTTTTTATTTGGTTTAACCCCGTGGTTTTCTTTGCACTGTTTGTAAAAAAAAACCCGAAAAATTGTTGTGTTTGATACAGGATAGTTATATAATGAAAATAATAATATAGCAAACGTTTTTCTTTGCTTAAAATAATGTTAACAAAATAACCCGTACTTTAAAATTGAAAGATTTCCGTTTATTATGCACTTTCTACACGCTTCTGAAAATACAATTTCTTGTTGAAAAATTGTTGAAGTATGAGTTTATAATTCTTGAGGAGGTTGATATTAAACGTTGAAAACTCGTTTTATTAACGAAAATCGAAAAAATATTTTTTTATGTAATGGTAATAAAATCAACTTATTTAAAAATCATTATTTTTCTAAAAAAATGTTTGTCACTAAACTGGATTTTAGTACTGGGTCTTTTTAATGATAAAAAGGCAATATGTAATTGGTTTTTTTTAATAAAAGTAATATTTCGATCCGAAAATACACATTTTACTTACCCAACCAAACATAACCTAACTTATCATAATCCCCATTTAAATCAAAAAAAAACCGGGAATTCGCATTAAATACGCGTGTCTAGCATCCGGCACGGCCGGCGAGAATATATGCGAAATTGTCTTTTCTGGCTGTTCATAGCTCCCCATTAATATTTTACATAGGCCACCATGTTGATAGTTGGGTACGAGCTTAGTTTTCCAAGATATCTCGAAAAGTAAATTTTTGGACCAAATGTTTTCAAAAGGGTGTTAGCAAAAAAACACATAAAATTTTTTTTAAAAAAGTAAAAAAAGTGAAAAAAAAATGGCATTTTTTAAAAATTTTAGTTTTTTTTATAAAATGGTTTTCGGGAATAAAAAGTGTTTTCTGATAAAAATTGACTGATTTCACCCATGGTGACAAAAATCAAGATTTTGGTTTTAAAAAGTTTTTTGAAACTGAAAATAAACCCAATTATCTTTAATTACTTGCAAATTTGCTAACTTTGTTCGTTTTATTATGAGTTGTCATAGAACTGAGCAAGGAGAGTCATATAAATGTTGGACGTAGAGTGGGTGAGTAGGCCCGGAAGCCTAGTGTTCGAAGGGTAGTTTCGTTTAAAACAGATTGGGTTTAAAATTTTATGACGTTATTCCCGATTTCAATTTGGAAATATAGCTAGTAGTTTAGCCAAGTCAATATAATTTTTTTACGTTTCAAATCCATCGAACCCCTTTTACATAAAATGGATCGAAAAAAATGGTTTACACTAAATGTATTTGTGCCATTCCCTTAGTGTGTATTTAAATCTAAACTTTTTAATTTTTTAACGATAACATTTTTAAGAGGTATAAAAAAAACAAATTTACAAATTAACCTGGAGTACCTATAGCGTGATTCCAGCACTGTTAGTCATTTATTTTTTTACTTTTTCTTTGCCTCAAATCAGACAAAAAAACCTCTTAAACAGACGACTTAATCAGACCAATCAGACATCATAATTAGACCCTTAATAGACCTCATAATTAACCTCTTAATCAACCTATAATAGAAATTGATCAGACCCAAACGGACCACAAATACACCTCATAATCAGACCTCAAAAATACCGTATGAAGGGCTCCTCTCGGGGAAATTCAATGAGGAAAATTACATTAGGAATTTATTATTTTTATTAATTAATATGTAAGATGCCGATCGTAGAGATATGGGCGAATATAAGGGGCGAAAGTGTGATGAGTGTCGATGAAGGAGCGTAGTCATTTACAAACTAAGGTCGACTGTTGCTCAGAAAGAGCTATTTATTAATACCCCAATAGCCAGGGCAATAACCCAATAATACAGCAACAGCAAGGGATCTACATATTTACGTGGAATCCGAACCACTTAGTATTGATCTGATTTTCATATACCTGATAAGCCTGACACTCAGTTGTCTTTCCTACACGACATCTGAACAGTAACTACCACTCAACAACTCCAGACTCTTATAGTAGTGTTCACGTGATGGCAACCATTGAGATGACGCCGTTTGGTAAAAGGGTGAGCATATTATTTTATAATGTATTGCAATTGGTTTTGTTATTAAGATTTAGTGCAATACATTTTGGAAGGACCACCAGAACCTAAACGTTAGTATAATGTGTGAATGTTAAATGTACGAACGAGAGTTCAGTTTGAACTTGTTATTTTGAAACCGTTTGGTTTCGGAGATGATAAAGGTGAAAATCAGATTAAAATTTGGGGTGTTTTTTTATCCCTCCCCCCCCAACACCCACCCTTCTCACATTATTTTTTTTGATCCACACAACCCCACCAAAGCAATATTATCCACTCCAGCAAAAAATTATTTTTTTAATAGTTTTTGGAATTTCAATGATTTTGGGTTTAAAAATTTTTGATTATTTTAAATTTACATTCAATCAAGTTGACTTAAATTGTATGTTTTGAATATTTCACATTCTTTGGGTTTTAAAAAAAATGAGGAAAAAAAAAAAAGTTTCGCAAAAACTGATACAACTATATTTTGATACAGACGCGTTTCTTTTGTCAATTTATATTATAAATTTGCCCAAAATATTTAATTTTTGATTTGGGAATGACGAAAAAAAAGATAAATAAATTTAAAATAGGCTATCAGGAAAAAAGGTATCCAAGTTTAAATGACGTCTTTCAAAAATCCTCAAATTAGTTCTTCAAATCCTCCACTTTTCGATGAATGTCTTGATATTAGTGTTTATGAATTTAAAAGATCTCATTGAACCAATGAGTCTACGTATGTAAAAAAAGTTCATGGGTTATGAGTAGTTCAATGGAAATAAAAGGCTCTTTGGTTTTTTTTCAAAAAGATTGATTCTCAAAAGGGGGTTGTATATGTTTTAAATTTATTTTGAATTTAAAGAGTTCCGGTGATATCAATATTATGATTTTAAAAAAATAATACAAACTATGTATAAATAAGTCTCATAAATTTAAAATGTTTTATCGTTGAGTCTCTGAATTTACAGAAACTAACGGGAATGAAACGTCTCTTGGATTTTTAAAATCTTGGATACAAATAATTCAAAAAAATATCAAGGATTTTCGGGGTATTTACAGTCTCACTATTAACCCTCAAGTGATTGGTGTATCTCAGGGCATCAACGATCCCAAAGTTTTGAATTATTGTGAAAGTCTCATGGTTTAAAGTTATGTAATATTGGTGAGTTTTGTGAAATCAAACTGTCTAAGGATGGATCCAATCGATGGTAGCATTTGGGGAAAATGGGGTTTTTGCAACAATGCACAGTAAGTTTAATTATTTCCAATAAAGTCAGTATAAAAAATATTGACTTTACAAATATTACAAACAAATACTGCATAGTTGATGTAAATTCTTCATGAAATGGAGATGACTTTAGTCGAATTAGGGATTTGTATCGTTTTAAAAGTATTTGTGGAAGAGGGGCTGACCACGGGAACCCTTTAAATATTTGGGCTCAATTTTAATTAATCAATTTATAATGTTTAAATATATTCAAAATAAAATAATATTTTCGGCACTCAATTTTTGATCTATACTACGAATAGATTTGAACAAGAGAAAAAATTTGTTTTTCTAAAAAATAAGTAAAAAGGAAAAACACGAAAAAAGGGAAAAAAATGATTATTAAAAACGTTTTTATTATTTAAGAAAATTTATCAGTCCATTTATGTGCTCCATGCAAAAAACTGGCCAAACAATAACTTTTGTTAAAAAAAATTTTTCTGGTTTTTTGATATTCGTTATTATTCACCCTTATATTTGCTGTTTAAAATTTAAAATTAAAAAGTAGAATTTTTCACAATGAAGAGAGTTTCGTATAGAAGTTGATAAACAAGTTAAAAACGATATGTGGTTTGAAGTGAAAAGTTTGAGAAGGGGGGAGGGGGGGACGCAGGTGCTTTAAACGTGTCCTTAATTGGGTTTGAATAAAAATGAATCAATCCGATTCATGCTGAGGATCCTTTCGCTTTCCATCGGTGTGTGATATTATTTTTACACACGTTCATTTTTTATACCTTCAGAAAACAATTCCATTTGGGTTTTGGTAAAATTTGGAAACTACCTGCTACTATTTCTCTCCGGTATACAAATTTTTACAGCTGAATTTTTTGTGGTAATTTTAAAACCCCCCTTTTTTTTTAAAAAAAGTATTACTTTCTTCAATTAAATTTTGCAGATCTTTTATTTTCTGTTCGATTAATCATTTTGATTTTATATTTTTTTAGTTATCATTATTTTAGGTGTGGTAATTAGTAAGAATTAATTAAATAGCCACAATATTGTTATAAAATACATGAAATTTTCCAAAATAAATGTTCTAAAAAAATACTGAAATACAATTGCATAACATCCAGGATGTTTTTAGGATATCCGTGCACATGGTAAAACTAATAATTATTATTCATTAATAAGACGCCGATCGTCAAGATATGGGTGAAAGTGGGGCGAAGATATGATGAGGTAGACGAAAGGGGTGTAGTCTTGTTACTAAGGTTGACTATTTCTCAAAAAGGGTTTTTTTACTAATAGTGGAATTGGATGCCAGGGGAAATGAAGGCCCACAGTTTTGTGGAATCCAAACCACGTAGTGATGGTCTGATTTTTAATTAACTGACAGACCGACACTTAGTTCACGTCCCTACACAACATCCGAACTTTGACTACCATCCAACATGGAAACCCGAGACTTCCTAGTGTTTCCACGCGATGGCAACCCTTGAACGAACACTATTTAAAATTGTCTCCAAATTAAGTCATTGATAAATTATGTCGCCTATTGTCTACAATCTCCTCAACACTTTTCCCCAAGTAAAGGGGTTTCAGCACTGCGCTATTAGGGGCCCACCGGTTGTCTACCAAATCTAGGACAAAAATAAACTTACAAACAATGTACCTTTAAAAATTTTTCCCGTGGTTTTGACCTACAAGAAAAATTAAGCGTCGTCAATTTCACTATTATCGGGCCTTCTGGCATTTTAGGTTAGGTTGTAACACTTTCCCAAATGATTTTTTTTTTTTTTTTTTTTTTTTTTGGAGGGATCTCCCCATTACCCCCATTTGCCATTCCCATAGCCATTGACTGTGCGAGGAACTTTTTCAGTCAAAGTAAGGGGGGCGAACCTGTACAGTCAAGGGAATATTACTGACAAAACTTTCAGCTAGGCGGATTCGAACCACGCATCTCTAAAACCCCCGCTCAAAAGTCCCGCGCCTTAGACCACTCGGCCCCGGTCGCCCCCAAAAATTGACAATTGTATTGTTAGGTTAGGTTTTGAAAAGAAAGATTTTTTTAGGATAAATAAATCAATTTGTACAAATAAAAGTATTAATATAACAATAAGTAAATATACTGCGAACTTTTACTTCGTTTTCCGATTAAAATCGCTAAAAATGTGGGTACTTTCCCGCAAAGACCCCAAAAACGAACCTAAAAATCGAAAAAACAAACGAAACAACAATAGTTACTAATTTATTTAATTGTAACTAAAAATGATAAATTTTAAAAACCCACCCAACCAACTAATTTTTAAAGTTTTAAATTTTCAAAAGCTCTTTTTACAACCAGGCCAAGCCAATTTCTAAATGGACAGAAACAAATTAAGTTCTGTTCCATAGTGAGATAGAGTTAATTAGTATAACAAATAAATAACGTTTTAACCCCGGGAAAAACCAGTTTTGACATAAACAACCGCAGACACCGGGGGTTGGAAGTCGGGGGGTGTTTGTACAGGGAATCGGGGGTTCTGTTGAATACCTCCCCCAGTTCCACAACTCTCCCCGGGAACCAAAACCTTTGTTATCCCCCCTCACTCTTTTTCTGCATTAGTGAAAACCCGGCCAGCCCTTTATTGGAAAAACATTTTGTGTAGAATTTAGGATATTATGTAATAAGAGTGAATATTTATTATTAAAAGGGAAAATTTTATTGAGTATTTCACCCAAAGGATTTAATGAGTGAATATTTAAAACTTTAATGTGAATTTAGGAGAAAAACACAGTAAGAATTTTTAGGAGTATATTAAAAAAATTTTTTTATGGATTTATTGGGTTTGCAATAATGAAATAAAAAAAATTTAATGTAGAGAGTAATATCAATAAGTTTACATATAAAATCATTGAATAAATTTTCCCGTAATGTATTTTTTAGACGATTGTTTTTATTTTTTCATAATTTTAAAACATCAAATTATCAGATGTAAACCCACTAATTTGTAAAAGTAAACTGCATAGTGTAAAAAGTTGTATTTTGTGTTTGTGTGTGTGTTTTTGTGTGTTGTGTGTTTTGTGGGTGGGTGTGTGTGGGGGTGTGGTGGTGTGTGTGTGTTGTGTTTTTATTTTTCCCCAAAAGGGTTGCTTGGACATGATTATAAATTTAAAAAAATACCTTGTAAATATTTTTAAGTTTACAATTTAGAACATTGCAAGTTGACGTGTTTAATCTCATAAACCCTTATATGGAAACATATTTTCAAAAATTTGAAATTTTTTGTTTACTCAACTTTAAATTTACCTTTTCAATGTTTAATGTCCTGATATAAATTTATTTTATAAAAAGTTCCAGCGTCCATTCTTCTTTACAGTGATTTGAAGCTTTATTGCAAATATTAGACGACTTCGGCATAACAATTCAACACTATTAATATCTGATAGTGTTGACAATTAGATGTTGATAGTGTGCGAACTAAACCATGTAGTTTATTTTGGTAGGTTTGTAAAGCCACGAACCAACTACACCACGTAGTTTATCTTGGTAGATTTGTAAAGCCAAGTATCAACTGAAACACTTAGAGTCTCGAAATACGTTTGTAAAGCCAAGTACCAACTACACCACGTAGTTTATCTTTGGGGGTTTTTAAGCCAAGTATCAACTGAAAAACCTTTTGAGTCTTAAATACGTTGTAAAACCCAAATTTCAACTAAATCATGCAGTTTATCTTGGTAGGTTTGTAAAGCCAATACCCCCAAAAAACCCCGTAGTCTATCTTGGTAGGTTTGTAAAGCCCCCAAGTACTAACTAAACCATGTAGATTCCCCCCTGTAGGTTTGTAAAGCCCCAAGTACTAACTAAACCTATAGATTTTCTAATAGATTTGTAAAACCCCCAAATACTAACTAAACCATGTAGATTTTCAAGTAGGTTTGTAAAAACCAAGTACTAAAAAAAACCCTGTAGATTTTTTAAGTAGGTTTGAAAGCCAAGTACCAAACTAAACCTTGTAGAAACTCTTTTTATTTTTGATTCGAAAAACTGCTGAAATAAGCTAACGGGAAACGTTTGCAATCTTATTTCATAGAATTATTACGTTCTATGTTAAGGTAATTTTTTTTTAACAAAATTTTTAAAAATTAAATTTGATTGAAAAACTAAACGAAGACAGGTTTTTTTATAATTGACGTTTGGGGAAATTTCCTTAAGTGCATTGGATGGAACTTTATTGGATTTCTCCCTTGGGGGGGAGGGGGGGTCCCCACGATATGAGGAAGTCTTTGCAACATAAATCCCTGGGGATTGTACAGGAAAAAAATAATACTCGAATTCTAGTTCGCGAATTGCAATAAGGGGCTTATGTCAGAAAATATAGTTTTGGAAAAACCCTTACTTTCATTTCATTACTGAACAGTAAATTGATTACTTGCTAAAAGAGGTGCTAAATTAGTAAAATTTTTTTTAGGTAAATACGAATATTTTTTAAAAAAAATAATTGGTAATAGAAATCTTTCAACGTAAAAACAACAAAACTAAAATCAAATATAGTTAATCCACTCAAAATCATTTAAGTGGAAAATACTGAAAGAAATAAATGTTCCTTATTTAAATCCTTAGTTCATCTTTACGAAAACATCCCTATCAATTGCTGCATAAGCTGGTTAGTTCCGGAATTCCTGGGATGGTAGTTTCGCTGCTATTGATAATTAATTGCGGTAAGTTGACCTACGACCTATATCCGTAATTTACACATTTTGTATGATAGGTAAACCCAACCACTGGTGACCTTGGTCTACGCTAACTCATGGAGTATTGAGATTAATTTATACATTAATCAACCTGATATGTTAAAAAAAAAATGTAGATATGTGATTAGTTGGAGGTGGTAACTTTGACTGTTTAAAAAAATAATTTTTTCCCTTTTTTTTCCTAAATAAATAACGCATTTTAAAATATTCAAAATAATACAAGGCAGGCAATTCCGACTGATGAAAAAATATAGCGAAATACTAAGGCTTTTTAACCCTTTGTAAAAATTTAACGAAATAACGGATTTGCATATTTCAACCACTGTGAGTCCAACGTGAATCACATAAATATCAAGTCCAAAAATAAACTTTCTTTAAAGGAGGTAAGGGGGTAGTATTTATTAAATCTAAAGCATTAAACCTTTAAAACACCCTTTTTATTGACATTGCTTTCCCCCGATTTCCTCGGCTTTTATCCCCGCCTTTTGCTTTTCAAATTACTGCATATTTTTTTTTTCAATATGTTTTTTTCTTTCTAGTAGCTCTAATCGAAGGTTCCAACTTGTTTGTTTTTTAAATTTTTGTTTAAACGTTTTTAAAATTAATTTAAAATTTAAATTTAATTGCTATAATTAAACTAATTGTGTATTTTTTTCAATTTGCATATTTTATTTAATTCTGACTAAGAGAGTGTCCAATAATATTTACTTCTTTTTGAGAAAGTCCTGATTTATTTATGTTAGTTTTTCCCTTTAAAAATTGAAATAATAAAAGTTTTTCATATTATTAAAATGTTCATTTTGCTGTTTAAAATTAATTTTTTTTTTTTTTGAATTTGAGAAATCTTTCCCGCAAACCTTGGGGTTATGTGGAAGGCTTTAGTATTTAACAGAACTACTTATTTATTGTAATTTTTGTCCAACACAGTATGAATTGGTTATCAAAAGTATTCTTTCATGTACCTTTTTGTTTTGTATTTTTTTGAAGCGAATAAAGATTTTGTTTTATTTCATCGCAAATTCATTATATTATATTTTATCTATTTTTGACTTTATTTTTAAAATATGAGCGAAAAAGGATTTTGAAATGAGTGTGATAAATACGAGGAAGTGAATGAGTCATTTTACAAACTACGGCCAAAAAAAAATATTCCTAAAAAAAATCATTAAAATGAACCCGCCCGGGGGTTTTACCCGATTTTTTAAAACTTTGTTTTGATCTGATTGATATCTAACTGGAAACATTTAACTTTTAAAAGATTATTTGCCGGTAAAATACGTTGTTTGTTAAAGCCGTTTCACAAATTTTGAATAACTACGAGTATATATATAATATTTTTCTTTGGTTAGTGACCCAAAATTCACGTTTGTACATATGTAGAACAGGTTGTTGGTTTGGAAGGGGAAAATGTACTCAGCTAAAGGGGAAAATGTTACTCAGCTAATGGAAAATGTTTTCTCAGCTATGGAAAATGTTATCAGCTAATGGAAGATGTTTTTCCAGCTAAAGGAAGATCTTTTCAGGGAAAGGAAGATGTTTCTAGCTAATGGAAGATATTACTCGTAATGGAAGATGTTTTTTCAGCTAAGAAGATGTTTCTCAGCTAAGGAAGTTTATCAGCTAATGGAAGGTTACTCAGCTAAGGGAAAATGTTTTCTCAGCTAAAGGAAGTGTTTCTAGCTAATGGAAGATGTTACCCGCTAAAGAAATGTTATAGCAAAGGAAAAAAATTCTCAGCTAATGGAAAGTTACTCCTAATGGAAAAATGTTACCAGCTAATGGAAAATGTTTCTCAGCTAATGGAAGATGTTACTCACTAATGGGAAAATGTTACTCAGCTAATGGAAGTGTTCCAGTAATGGAAGATTTTATGCTAATGGGGGTTTATCAGCTAAGGAAAATGTTACTCAGCTAAGGAAGATGTTACTTAGCTATAGAAAAAGTTACCAGTAAGGAAGATGTTTCTCACTAAAGGAAGAGGTTACTTTGCTAATGGAAGATTGTTTCTTAGCTAATGTTTATTTTTAGCTTAAGGATTATTATTCACGATAAAAAATTTTGTGCAAGGCTCCTACGAAGAACACAATCTGTTTTATATTTTTGGCTTCTCTACGTGCCTAACCTTATTTCAAATTTTTTCCCAATGAGCTTTTTTTAATTCACGAATGCAATTTGTTCCGGTTTTTGTCACCCCCGAAAGTTATTAATAAAATATTTGTTTTAATAAAATGTTCCCTTCTCAAAGCCAGTTTGTGTAATACGTTTGTCTTTTAATATTATTTTATTGAAAAAAACGTTTTTAAAAAATTGTGTCTATTCTGCCCTATTCACGGTTATCTAATCATACAATTTTTTCGTTAACGTGGTGAAATTTTATTCTTATTAATCTATACATTTCATTATATTAAAAAGAGACTATGTCCACCCCTTAAAACCCCCACCTTTTTGATATATGTATTAACATTTTAAAACAATGTCCTTGCAGTCTAGTGGGGGCCGCTGAGGAGGGGCCTCCACCTACGTCCATTGTTTAAGAAGAATTGTGACAGAGTCAGTTGAGCTAAAAGCGGAATGGGGCGTTGCCCACATAATGGGTTCGTCTTTTCTTTACAGTCTTCAAGGTTTTTTTTCATGGGTTCAATTTTGTTATAGATTTATTAGTTGCTATTCTATTTTATCTAAGTATATTTTTTACGTGCATTTTTTTATTTTCACATAAGGAATTTCAATGGCTAAAAATATTTTGAAGAGATTTCATATCATTTTGAACCTTTAAACAACTCTTTTACTAAAATAAAATTTAGGAATTTATAAAAATGCCTTTTAGTGTTTCCCTTTTTTTAAAATTTCTTTTTTCCCCTTTTAAAGATTTAAATATTTTTTTATCATGTGTAGACTTTTTTCAGGAATAATAATTAAAACTAGTTTATCCTGAGCTAAAGTTAACTTTTTAAAACTTACTACATAAGACAGCTAGTGTTGAACATGGTAATTTTGTTATTGGTAATATTTCAAACAACTCTAATTGGTGAATAAATATATTAATGTTACCTTATTTAATCAAAATCGAGTAGTTAGTTTTTGAAAGTCTGAGTTTGTTAACAAAATATTAATAAGTTAACATTTACAGTTGAATAGTATTAGTAACACCCTTTTTCCTTGTAAGAATAAATTTTTTATTACCTAATAGTAAAATCAGAGTAATTCGCTCAATGAAATCCCCGTATTACTAAGATAGAAAACTGAACTCCCGCATAGGAAAATTAATTTCGAAAGAAGTTTTGGGGTCCAGAATCGTAATTTATTGAAAAAAATTTCACCTTCTGTTTCACAAATAAATTTCAAGGGATTTCTTTGGGAAAAATCCCAATAGATAATATTTTTGGGACTTTGGTTACAGGAAAAATTTCAAAATTTGAGGAAAGTAATTAAGTAAGGTGGCTCATTATCTGAGTTTCATTTTAAATTACACTAAAAAAAGTGAATTTTCGAATATATATTCGGGGGTGTTTTTTTTAATCGAAATAAAAAAATAAACATTAAAAAAGCCGTCAGAAAATTTTAACAAAAATTTTCACACAAAAAAAGCCAATAATACAGATTATCTTAAATTCCGCGGGTTTTTAAGTTCGTTAAAAGAAAAAAAACTCAGCAACAGTTAAAAAACAAACACACCACACACACACACACACCCCAACACACACACAAAACCCCCAAAACACACAAACACCCCACACACCACCACAATATATAATTCAATATAAAAAAAACAAAAAAAAAATAGGTTCTAAAATGAATTGTTTTTCGAAAAGGAAACACTAAAAGCAACAGTGGTTTAATCATCAGTTTTTTGGTAAAATTTCCAAAAAAATGACGACTAATGTTGTTTTTTTCTGACAAACCCCCCCCAGCCAAACCACCCCCCCATTCTCTGGGTGGGGGGAGGGGGCTGACCTACAAGCGGGCGACGGGACTTTTCTGGCCCCATTCCACCCTCCGAACTCGCCTTACTATCGTACCAGGTGTATTGTGACACATTGTCAACATTCCATACAGTATACAGACTAATTTGCATTCGTGAAATTTGCATATGATTGGTTCGAGATGTTCTACAGTTTGTTTTTAGTTTTTACAGATTTCAAACAAATGTTTGGATACAGTAAAAATTAATTATTTAAAAAAAAGAGAATTTGTAACATTTTGTTTTTGAAACTGTTGTGATAGTTTATTGAGCTCTTACTTTAATGTTAGTGAATATTACTTTGTTTTATTTTTGATGATTTATTTACAAATCAATTTTATATTGTACTAATCGGACAGGCAATTGTAGTTATAGTAATTGCGTTGTACTAAACTTTATAAAATTAAAAAATAGTTATTATATTTAATTATAATACTACACATTTTTTAATCAAAATGTAACATTATATCGACACAAGTATCTACATGGTAAAATTAATTGTTAATGAAGTACCTAGCCGTCTAAAATGAAAGTTATTAAAACCTTTGTTATAATCTATTTTCAGACCATCTTAAATGAATTCAATATTATAAAAAAAGGAGAAAAAGAGTAAAATTATTAATTTTACAGATATGTATATGAGTGTAGGGCGTGTACTCACCGGAGATGTGTAGACTTCGGAGCCGGCCGCCAGAGTGAGCCCCAGTCGTCACCATGGCAACCGTGCAGCCTCCCTACAGCACGCACACACGCGTTCCCAGGTGCACTCGCGCACGGAATACAGATATTCCAAATTTCTTTTAATCGACTAATGTATACTGAGGGGGGAACTTAAATCATTTTAAATGAGTAATTTTAATATTAAATAATTGAATGATTTATTAATTTAAAAAATACTAAGAGACACCCCTGCACGCTTCACGTACCTATCCCACCAGTTGCTACTTTCGTGTAACCACGGCCTTCGGCCTAGGTAATACTGTTTGGTAGTCTCACTGCACTCGTGACACCTCGGCCTTAGGCCTCGGTCTGTGAATATGCTAGTATTTGTTTTCACATATTATAATATTGTATTTTCACATAGTATAGTATGTTTTTTTACTAGCTATTTTATCAATTTTATTTTGATCTACTTTTAATTTTGATAATATAAGATAAAAGAGTTCTTGTAAAGGCTATTAATAATGGAACTTCAAAAGTTGTTTTCTTCGTGACAAAGCGTTCGTCTATATGATACACGATCTGCATTGCCTAAAAATTCAAGTCAATCAAAAGAACAGAGTGAAAGTTTTTTAAAATCTGTTTTTATGATGTATAACAAACAGATGGTTTTAAATCCACTCTAAAAATACGCAATGTTTACACAAAATAAACAGGTGTTTTATGTTAGTTAGATCTTTTATTTCCCGGGTGAGATAAAGCTTAGGTAAATTTTTTTAAAATTTTTGATATTTTTTCCCTTTATCCTTGGAATTTTATGCTTTTCCCTATTTGGGAAAAATTTAGGGGGGAGATTTTTAACGGAAAAAATCTATAGACCCTAATTTATTTTTCCAAAGGGAAAAAAGAAATAATAATAAACCTCATTATGAAATTAGTATTCCCCAGAAATTTTCCAAAAACAGTTTTTGATCTGAGGAAAATTTGTACATAATGTCTTATATTTTTAACAAATACTTTTCGGTCCCATCCCATTTCTCATAAGGACGCTATAAGTGATATAAGATTACTAACTTTACTTTGTTTTACTTGAATGGAATTTTTTTCCCCCTGAGTTTGTCTAAGTGAACTAGGATAAGGTGAAAAAAAACCCCTTTTCATAAAATGAAAACCCGGGAGTTAAAAAGGAAAAGTAAAAAAAAATGATTTTCGTTAAACTAATTCAATAAGTGACTTTAATTCCCCCTTTTAAATGGTTCTGGTTTTAAAAATAAAAATAATGAATCTTAATTGAAAGTGTTCGTAGAAAGACTATTCGGCAGAGTTTATTTCGTATTTGTGTTCATTTTTTCTTTGACGTGTAACTCTTTCATGCCTTCTGTGATAAACCAGGTAGGAGCAAAAAACAACGATGAAACGGGCTCCTTGAAGGATAGACAACCCCTGTGTTGATTTTTAATCTAATTATTTTTAATTTGACTTTATTTTTTTTTTTTTTTTACTGGGCCAAAACTTTAAGTACTAAAAAAGAAAAAATTTTAATTTACGTTTGATTTTTTTTTAGTGTCAATGTTATGAAAAATAAAAAAATTAAAAAAACAAAAAAAAAAACAACATAGTGAAAATAATTAAAGACACCTCTATATGCTTCATTGCTAAACTTCGAAAAGCTACATATTAGGGCCCTTAAATTTAACATTTTTAAAACCTATGTGACAATCACAAAAAATAAATAAAAGTAAACTATCACTATAAAAAACCTAGGTTTGGATTTTCAATTAATTTTTTATAAATAGCAAAGCTAATTCTAGAAAAAATAAAAAAATTAAGGTAAAAGAAACCAAAGTTATTAAAAATAATTTCCTCGTTAACAACTTTCATAAGACTTAAAATTTTAAACTGTTTGAAAATTGGACTTTATACAGTATGACTTCCTTTCGACACAACTTTTTTTAAAAAAAAATCCGTTTTCGGGTAACAAATTTGACATAGAAAAAGTTAAAAAGTAAATTTGCAGAACATTTAATTCAAAATTCCATTTAAAAATGTTCCCTCTTTTAGGAGAAAAACCTTTTGACCTTTTGTGGGGCTTAAAGATCAGAGTTTAATTAGAGTAAATTAAGTTTTGATGCCGAATGTACCTCATAGTCCGATGAATGAGGCAGTATGGTATTTTTAGTGGGCCCCAGACTACATTAGTGTGAATGGGTTTTGATTATGAAAAACCTATTTCCCTGCAAACAATATGACTTCACCCCCCTCAAGGGCGGGAACATGTTCATTTTCATGTATTGTATAAAAATTTAAATACATGTGCTTCGAAATTAAGGGAAAGTACGGAGCTGTAGTAAAAAATATTAAAAATTGGAGTAAAGACTAGCAACGGGCGATGTTGAAGAAGGCCTTGACAAAAACATTACAAAAAATTTCCCCTGTTGGAAAAACAAAATACCTAAATCAACTCAAAAGGTTTTTATGTTTAAAAATTGTAGTATGAAAATTTTCAAAATGGTTTTCATTATTAGTTAATGTCCATCAACTTTCGGTTATTTAAGAAAAGGTTAACAAATTATAAGAGGGTGACTTTTTTATATTTAAATCAAATCATTGTAGTTTTTTGTGTAAATAATAACCTTACAGCTAGGAAAATGATTACCTAATAAGTAGAAATTAAGTATGGCAAACTTTGATTAGCTTCCATTTTCGATTTAGTTGTTAGCTTGAGTTTGAATTTATGATACTATGTTCGAATCTAAAGTATCTTTAATTTAAGGTACATCTCAACTAATTTAAGATTTTAAAACAAGTGGGACGTCTCCCTGAACATGCAGTGAATTTTAAAATTGTGTTACTCTATTTGTAAAAAAAAAAAAAAAAAAAAAAAAAAAACAGCAAAAAACATGGGAACTTTTAAAACCTTATGAATCGAAATTTTCCTTGGGATTTTTTAGGATATTTGTAAGGGTTCGAATTTTTTTGTGCCCCAATCTTTTGTACAAAAAAAGTTTAAGGTACGAAAAATCTTTTATGTTCACTTTTACAAGTTTTTAACCCTTCCAGTTCAAACCATGCTTCAAGATAAAACGTTTTGGGGAAAAGCACAACTTCAAAAGATGTTAAAAGACATGTCTATTTCAAAATGTTAAAAACCTTACCCACATTTAAATTTAAAAAAATAAAAACACTCAGAGAGAATCAAAAAAATCCGTACACAAAATTTTTAAACAAATAAATTGAGTATATTTTGGGGTATCAGAAAGTCGTTTGTCTTTTACAGGGATTAAAAACTAAAAAAGGTAAAATAAAAAAAAACAACAATTTAAAATATAAGTTTTCAATTAACTTACAAAAAATAAAAGAAACAATTTAAAAAAATTTTAACTTTTCCCAAAACAGGAACCTTGTCAAATTCAATAATAGTTTTATGAATGTGTACCGGGGTAATAAAGCGGTTGGTCTTCAGGAAACTAACTTAAACTCACCGCCACCCATGTGGCTAAATTAAATATATCTTTTAAAGTGAAAAAAACAATAAAACCTGATATTACCTCCACTTACACGGGGTATGGGTTTGTAATGTAACCAGGGTAATACAGTTTTCTCAAGTGAATTCAACTTTCCCCAGTCAATCTTGATTTTTGAGCTTTCCCGGGCATGTTTCCACTAGCGGAAACTATTTAAGTGGTTTTTACTCCACAAAAAACTCCAAAAACATAGTTTTTATTTCAAGTTCCTTTCCCAATAATGTGGTACCGTAACACTTGAAGTGTACTTGAGGGGCAAACATGTTCTAGGAATTATAAAAAATTTTACAAAAAACTATTATTTTTTAAATTAAATATGTGGAATTTAAAAATTTAATCCATCGTACGGTATAGGTGGGGGGCGTGTAAATACCACGTACTGTTGGGGTGGGTAAATCCCATGTCAATCAAGACCCTTATTTGCATTTTTTTTTTAGTTGTTTTATGTAAGGTCAACAAACTTTTTTTTTTGTTATGGAGGGATTCAGTTTGTTACCCAATGCTACGTGACACATCTTTCAGAAAAAAAAATTTAAAATAATTTTTTATTTCCCTTAGTTTTTTCCCCCTTTAAAAATTTTTTAAAATAAGTGCAAATTTTTTTTACAAAAAGTTTTTCGTACGAAAAGCTTGAAGGTCATTTAAACAGGATGAATCATGTTTGGTAAATTTAAGATACATTTGCAAAAAATTTTATTATTTTTTAAAATTTTAATATCTTAAAATTTTAAAAAAGTCAATTTGACCGTTTTTAAATTAAATAAAACCAAAATATTAAGTTAGGCCTAAATGGGACCTTTAATTATCTAGTGGCACAAAATGATTTTAACGAAAAAATTAAATCGTACATTGAAATGAACAAATTTTTAGCATGATGATAAACTAGTATTTATATTTGGTACGATTTCCCCGGGGCAAGGAAAAAAGAAAAAAGGGGTTTGCAAAATTGCATAAATTATTGATAGTTAACTTCTTTGTTTTGTATGGAGCCCCCCCCCTCCCAAATCCTCGGGTTTTAAATAGAAATTATTACTACTAATGTATAAAGATAACGTCAGTTGAATTGTATTTAAAACTGGATGAGTGTTCGTTTTTTTTTGCGACGGTAAAATAATCAGTTTTTTTTATAATTTATGTGTGTTGCAAGTTTTTTTCTTTCATAAGTAGTAATACATTCATTAAAAATTAAAAAAAAAATATATATTAAAAATGTTTGATTCTTTGGAATATAAAATATTAAAAAAAAATATCCACCAACATGGGCCCAATTTTTTTCAAAACTCCCTTCCAGGTGATGATAATTAGTTTTTACCTTTGTAAAACAAAAGGAAAGTTTTTGTAGCTGAGGTGAAAATTGGTTGGTTTTTAATTAAAAGAAAAGAGTTTTTCCTTAAGGTTGGGGGAAGGGGGGGGAATGAAAACCCTGTCCCATCTATTGCACTTTTGGGAAATTTTACAAAGAGGTTTTTTTTGTTCTGAAATCTCAAACTGCCATTTCCTTGAATTTAAAATTTTATATCAAGTCAAATATAATGTCGTCAGTTAGTTTTTTTTATACTATAATGATATTGAGTTTTTTAAAACTTAATGAAAAATTTTTAAATTGTTATTGTAAATTTATTTTTTTTGTTTTTGCTTTGTATATTTTCTTTTATGCATCAATTAAATTACTCATTTTATTGGGTTTCGTATTGATTTTACATTTATTTCAAACTTTAAAATAACATAGGGGGAAAAACCGAATTTGTATGTAACCCCGCACTCGCTGCAGTTGTCACCCCGGGCCCTTTGGCTAATTTGTGACCCGAGTTACGAACGGGATTTAAAATCAACAGAATAGGTATTTAGTTTTATTTGTGTTTTTTTATTATATCAAAAGTCAAAAAGGGTATAATACTCTTAAAAAATTTAAAAGTTTAACCAGAAAAAATAACAGTGGATTCAAGGGGGGACGCTCAAGTATTTTGTTCATTTTTGATATTTTTCCCAGTTTTGGTATAATTTTTAAAATGAACCAAACTTTTAAAAAAATTTCAGATTTCTTTCAGAATTAAATAATAGATTAAATTTTTTTTCTACTAAAATTTAGTTTGATAGAATCTAGGCTTGATATCGTTTTTTAAAAAAAAAAAATTAATTTTTTTGTTTTTAATAACATGTACTATAATTTCCTTGTTTTTCTATTACTTTTTTATTTCAAAACAATAATTAAAAATTATCAAAAAATTTTTAAGGATGGCTAATTTTACTTCGACTTTGTAAATACAACAAAAAATCTAAAACTTCCCCAGAATGAGAACTGAAAAAAATTTAACTAGTAATTTAAACTTGTTATTAGAAAATTGAATTTTTTAAATTTTTTTTGTAAGTAAATAATTTTTCATGTCTAATTTGTCTTTTTATTACTTAAATTTTAACTGTTGAAATAAAAGAATGAATTATATAACTTTCTATTTTTACTTTTTAAATTAATGTTAGGTAAGACTACGTAAATAAATTTATTAGTAAATGTTCCACTGTCGATTCGTGATGATGTTAAAAAATGAAAACAAAGAAAAATAAAACTTTCTTCCATTAAAAAGTATTTAATTTTAAAATAGTGCTTTTATTGTATTTTTAAAATTTTTTGTGTAGTAATTTACTGGTTGCATAATTCATAAATTAAATAGGTGGGGTCGTATGAACAAGCAACCCATGTATTGAAAAGTAAGGATGGCAGGCAAAATGGGTAAGAAAAATTTTGAAAAAATTTATGTGCAATGAAGGGACTTTAAAGTCGCAATAAGTTTTTGGGGCAATACGTTTTTTTGTAAACAGCTGGGTATGTAACAAATTTTTATTGTTTATATCAAAAAGAAATTTATATAACTATATAAATATATATAAAAAAACACACACACACAATATATTAAGTATATAAATATTTTATTATAATTTTATACTAAACTTGAGTTAGAAGTAGTAATTTTGATGTTAGGATTAGATAAAATGTTATCGGTGATGCTTGATGCAAATAACATTTCAAATCATCATTTCACTTATCAACATTAAATAGGTACATCTTACAAAAGGGCCCTTGTCTTTAGTGTGGATTAGCCCCATTAGTATACCCAAATCCCTTTAAAGACTCTGCTCATCTCTCTAATAATCTAAACCCCAAAAACTGATATACCCGGGTTAAATATTTTTTTTATAGAAATGTTGTTTTCATTAAAAATAAAAGGTTGTTAAAAGGTATTTAGATTTGTTAAAAAACAACTAAATTAAATTTTTTTATGGATCAATACAACCCTAGTAAAACGATGAAGTTCAAAAAAGAGTTAAACAATGTTTTAAAATTTTTTCACAATTTTCCAATTGTTTCCCAAAAAACCCATTTTAGATCGTGGAAAAAAAGTTTTCCCGCGAATTTTTAAATTTTTTATATTTTACAAAATTTTTTTCCCGGGAAAAAAAAAATAAAAAAAAAGACTGGGTTTTTTTATTTTCCTTTCACCCCAAAAATTTTTGGGCAAAAAAAAGAATGGCACTTTAAGCTTTTAAATATTCGTATAAATATTAGCACCATTTTTTTTAATGTTAAAAATAAGGAAAATTAACTTTGGGATTTTTAAATACTAAACAAAGTCAATATAGATTTAAACAAAAATAAGGGGTTTTAAAAAAAAATACAATAAAAGCTTATAGACCCCTGGTGTAGGACAAGATGAGACAAACGAGGAGGGAAATGTTTTATGAAAGCATAGTTTCAGGTAAAGGCACAGATTAACAACTACACTTACAGGGGGTCGAGTGCTTCAAATGTACAAGTGGTAGGGAAGTAATATATTTCACATTTTATTATCAGGGAACGGCTAATGTTAATTTCTGTAAACATTGGACCAGGATTGAAAAATATATATTAGGAAACTAACAAAATAAATATACATCAAAAGGTTTTTTATTTTTATTTTGTGTTGGCTCGGAAAATGACAATAATTGTTTAATTTAATTTTAACTAATTTCATTTATTAATAGTTTTTTTAATAGTTTTTTAATTAGCATAATACGTGTTGGTACATATACAGTACAAGTAAACGTCACACAACACAAATCTATTACAATATAAGCTCAAAATGCACAAATATATTACAATACAAGTACAAAATGCACGAATATTATGGTGATCGATTTCGGTGAACTACGCTCACCTTCCTCAGACCAGAGTGATTCTTTTGTAATGCTTTGTTAGTGTTAAACATTCTTTGATAATGCTCGCGCTAATCTGTGGTAGAGCATCTTCTTTATTGAGAAGCATTTTCCATTGGTTCACTTTCTTTATCACAAAAGATTCATTGTGGTCCTTACAAAAACTTTCATTCTTTTTTGAATCCCTCTGGTCTGAGGAAGGTGAGCGTAGTTCACCGAAATCGATCACCATAATATTTGTGCATTTTGTACTTGTATTGTGATATATTTGTGCATTTTGTGCTTATATTGTAATAAATTTATGTTGTGTGACATTTACTTGTACTGTTTTATTGTGTAATTTGAATATTTGTTTTATTTAATATCTTAGCTTAGTGTTTTTTTTACAAAAGCAGTGTGTAATGTGTGTTTTATTTTTCAATGATTTTCATTTAAATTGAGAAGCATTTTTACATTTAAAGAACAATAACATGCCTTTGTAAAAGTGTGAATTAATTTGTTGCTTACAAATAACTTTTGACACAATAAAATCGACTTTAGTAACATTAAAGTAGACGATAAGATTGTGTTTATTGTTTTTATACACACATTATATAGAATGTCTCAATGTGAATCTCAAATATATTCGAATGAAAAGGAGAACAAGCGAGATAAAATATCTAGTGTGGATTTGTAGAAAATACTTTTTACAAGAAATTGAAGTAGTAGGAACGATCATGCAGAAGTATTAGATTTCTCTATAGTAAGAAATGTATAAAGGGTTATATACAATTGATTGGTCTGTGACTATTATTTATTAACAATAATGTTAAAACATTTAACCACAAACATATTCTATGTTTTTTGAGTATGTGAGTAGTAAAAATGCTCCAATTTGAAATAAAAATAATTACTTGGGAAAATGTTTCAATTTTGTTTCATGTTTGGTATTGTGAAATACATTATGCATGTATTTATGTTGTAGAATATATTCAAAGTAAATGCTAATTTATGATCCATGTTGCATTTTAATAGTTTTTTTAATTAGCATTATACGTGTTGGTACATATAAAGTACTAGTAAACGTCACACAACACAAATATATTAAAATACAAGCTCAACATGCAAACATATACTACAATGATATTCCTTTATGAATTGCTAAACTTTACTGTAATATATTTGTGCATTTTGTTCTTGTATTTTAATACATTTGTGCATTTTGTTCTTATATTGCAATATATTTGTGTTGTGAGACGTACACTTGTACTGCTTTTTAAATTCAATAGTTATTTTTGTTAAAAATGTATTATACATTTTTACTAACGTTTTATGTATATTCATAATCGTGCTTATTAGTTTTTAGAAGACACTTTAAAACTTGTAGAGATAAAAAGACATCGTAGACAAAATCAAAACAAATTTGTTGGGCTCTTATTTTTCATATGTATGCACAGACTAAAAAAACATATTAATTATCAACATTTAGAAGCATATTTAAAACTCTCACATACCCATTTTTTACAACTACTTAAAATATTATATATGTATTCAAAATATGTAAAATATGCCTAGTTCTAACGTTATTTGCAGATATTACAAACCTTACATATCAACAATGTCTAGTGGCAGTATGTTGCAAATATAAAATATAATCTATCGCCCTTATAAGCAGACACCAATGTATCAGATATTGGCGTCTGATATCAAAGACACAACATAACAAAGAATTTGCACTATTACATGTGAATAGCTCATCTTAAAAATCAGATATTGGTGTCTGATATCAAAGACACAACTACAACAAAGAATTTGCACTATTACATGTGAATAGCTCATTTTAAAAATCAGATATTGGTGTCTGATATCAAAGACACAACACAACAAAAGAATTTGCACTATTACATGTGAATATCTCATTTTAAATCAAACTTTATTATATAAATTTAATTATCAGTTCAAAAACTATAGGATTGATAATTACATATAATAAAATTTAAAAAGTCGATGTCTTCTCTAAATCTATTCAAATAGTTTATCACTGCAAATACTAAAATAAATTTATAATCAAGTAATATACGAAGCCTTCTTGGGAGTACGATATGCATTAATACATACGTAACATAAGTGATAAAAGAATATTTAACAGAAATATATAAAAAAACACGTTTTAAGTACCAAAAAGTATTAAAAATGCTAATTAACTCTGATTAAATTTAATTGACTTCTTTGTTTATCATTTTATGTATTAAAAACCAAACTATGTGACAATAAATGTTTAGTACCCATTTTAACAACAATAGTATAAAAGGTTAACAGTATCTAACAAAATGTAACAAAACATCATCGAATAAACTTACGACTATCCAACAAGCTTACCACATACCAACAATATCACAGAAACACTCAACTATAAAGGAAAATAACACGTGACTTTTCCAATTCATAATATAGTTAAATTTTAATGTTATTAAGATAAAACACAAGGTAATATAGTAAAAATATGAAATGTTTCAGTTTTTAACACTTTAAGATATGTAATAAACATAAAAGATCAGAGATTTAGAAATCAGCCCCAACTTATAAATTATATTTACCTTTTTAAAACAACATCTCTTCCAATTGTATACATTTATACTACATATAATTAAAACTATGCTAGAGGTAAGAAAATGACTATGAAGTATATTAAAACCTAGCTAAAACAAAAATAAGGAGTTGTTATACTAAGGAAGATGTATAAAATAATATATTTATTTGCTAAAATTGCCTCTTTTACTGACTGTATAAAAATACGCTAAATAAAAAGTAGTATTAGCTATCGACTGTTATTTTTTTTAAATTTAACCACATGTCTAAAATTGAATTAATTGATTTCTTCTGCTTAAATAATCTAGATATTAACTTGTCAAGATTTCCAAGTATAGTCTTCTCCTTATTTAGTTATATTTTATGCGTTTTTCGTAACATTTAAAGTTGCACTACGTTATAGTCTTTTCCTTGCCCACTTCAGTAGTCTGTGACTTCTAAGTCCTCCTGTTGCCCACTTTAGTCGTCTATGACTTTCCACAACATGAGTCCTCCTGTTGCCCACTTTAGTCGTCTATGACTTCCCACAACAAGAGTCCTGCGTCAGTCCCACCCACTGTCACAACGTTCCGGTCGTTGAACAGGAACCTTGCCGCAGCGATCGCCAGGCTGTATACCTTTTCCTCATTGTACTCTGCCTTTGGACTTAAACATGGGTACCTGAGGAAACAACACACAACATAAGATAGCACTACGCATTTCACACAAATAATGGGAACAAAATATATCCTATGACCGATCAAAAAGTAAATGTGTTTATTCCTTTTTGTACATTCATAACAAATGAAGATTTTTTTGTAAAAATCCGGTCACTGTATATATTTATTAAAGTAATGTCATGACAATGTTATATATTTGAACAATGATTTCTGTTTCCAGAATTATTTTGAATATTCCAACGTGTTATTTAAACTATTATAATCAACAGTAAAATTTTGTTCGAAATTAAAATAAGGTATTTATTTCGTGATTGATAGAAAATAATAAAGTTAATATAAAATTATTTTTTCATTTAATTAATATATCAAAGGCTGCATTATTATGCACAAAATATTAACGTCTAGACTGTGAGATAAAAATCTATTTTTATTTTTTACTGAAGGGTTAAAAGCAATGAAATATTGATGTACATTCATAATTGGAAAAAGTTTAGATAATAACTCTGTTAATATAAGTTTTAAAATTAAAATGATTATACTTTGATGTATGGTAATTAGATAAAGGACGTGTCTGTAACTGGATTAATTCCTTATGATTATTCACATGATTGGACATGGAAGCTTTCTACTGTTGTCTGTATTGTTATATAGTATATACATCACACTATGTACGTATGACTCTTGAAGGGTCTTATAACATCTTATATGTATAATACATGAGCATGAATGCCCTCACTTATCAACGTTCCATAGTTCCAATGTAGGAATCAATTTTAAACACATCACAGTAGGGGAAATACATAGCTTATTCAGCCTAATGGATTCTATATTTTATGTATATAAACATAATAAATTCCTCTGATTATACGAAATAGCCTTAAGCTATGACGACTACTACACACTGACGTTTTATCAAGTGTCCAACCCACCCCCTCCACACGTACTGACCTGAACAGCCTGAGGTATCCTTCAGCGTCTCCGGTCACCAGAAGGTCGTGTGCAGCAGATCTGTTGACCGTTGTGACCATGGACGTCATAGGGTAGTAGCGGTTGTTCCACACACCTGAACAGGGGCCAAACACAAAATATGATTTATATTTGAAAGTACGCATGTTTGAGATAGAAAAATGTTGTGCGTTTCATTTTTCATTATTATAAAGTCGTTAGATATTGAGTAGATGTAGAAATCGCAGAACTTTTAATGTATTGATTTTCCTATTCATATATATATATATATATATATATATATATATATATATATATATATATATATATATATATATGTATATATATCCCTTAAAAATCCTGTAGAGACCCGAAAAAAAACTGGGTTAAAAAACACTACTTTTATATATCTAATGCCAAGAAAGTCATGTCGTTTGATTGGAATAACTGCAACAGCAACTGTTGAGATATTTTTGGTTAGTTACTATTTTTACAGATAATGATATATATTTTTCGTGTTTATTATATATATATATATATTATATATATATATATATATATATATATATATATATATAGGGTGACTCACGAAAGGTGTCTCAAATGCATTGTGGGCAAACCATTTTACCAAGAACATTGCTGTAAAGTTTCCCCCCAAAACCATATGCGTAGAATCAAATAAAAATATTTTCATTATTGTTAGACTTCAGCATTGTAGTCCAGGGTTCGAATCTTAAAATACTTTAATGCAAATATATAGCATGTCACATATCATATTAAAGGTATTAAGCCCTGAGTATTTTGGTGTGATCAGATTTGAGTTTTACTTATCCGTTTCAAAATTCCGGCCAAAAGTAAGTAAAAAATACCAAATTTTCGTTTTTATCACTAAATGCTCAGCTTAATCTTAATATGAAATTCAAAAATAGTTCTGAATTTTCAAGAAAATTCTATTTAAAATTATATCCAATATGGCTCATTTTTACAATACTATATCCATATTTTTTTTTATTTTTTTTTTTGCAATTTCGAAAACCCCAAAAGTCAAAAATCGTAAACAGGAAGACCAAGCTTGTTGCATACCAAATAAAAAAGCGTAAAGAACTGAAAAACTTTTATATTTAATCAATATATTTATCTTGAATAATAACAAAATTGTGGTTAAAAACCTTTAAATTTATTGTTACGACCTGGTTTAACTACTGATTAATTTGTTCAAAATTATGAACTGTTCAAAATTAACAGAAAATAATTTATACCGTAGATATTGGGAAGCCAGGCCACCAATGAGTTAATGACGTTTTGTCAATTACATTGCTGTTTATTATAAAAAAGTGCAATGTATATCTATTTATTAAATTAAAACATAGTAAAAATAGTCAATGGAAAAAATTAAGAACAATTTATTTAATACCAGCCAAAATCAGACTTGTGATCTCGACACATATTTTACAAATCAAGTGGAATGGTAATACAGCATATTTATAATTTGATACGTTATATTAACTTATGCCTCTAAGTTTCCACTCATTTGTTTTCATGTGTGAATTTAACAAACTAAAACACACTTTTACCAAAAAATCAAGTGAGCCTATATTAATATTAATTCTGTTCAATGTAAGTAATATTTACCTGCTACCAAGAAGCCCACGGTGGCGTTGTGAGTGTGCCACTTGACGTCTTTCATGACAACCGCGCTCTTCTCCACAGCCAAGTTCTTTATGTCCCCTGAAAATATTAACATAACACTTATTTATTAATATGAAATGTGCTTGCATTTTGGTTGTGATAAAGAAAAAACTATTAAAAACAAAATGTTATTACGATTGGCTCAGAAATTGCTAGAACCTTTGCTATTAAATGGTTTCAATATCGTTGTATGTTTGAACTTCTAACCATATTTGTGAATCTATGTGATCCAATCTTTGTATGGACTCCTCAAAATCACATGACTGATATAGTTTCAATCTGCATTTATATTTCCAGTAGTTATATTTGCCTATGCCAGTTCGGAAGCGATCTAAAGTGCTCATTTCTACTCATCCTATTAACACTTTTAATTAACAGTAGAGTATACAAGTGAATGACTATATATAGATTTTTATTGAAGCCATAGAATGGCAAGTCAATAATGGTTAGGAAGTTAAACCTTGGGCACCTTACTTGATACCCTTTCTGTTGCTATATATATATAGTATATATAGGACAATATACAGGGTGGCTGAAAACTTTTCTAATACTAAAAATATTGTGTTTCAGTTTGCGGCAACCTTCTTGGTATGATGGGCTATATTAATGACATCATTTTTAATTATCCCCCCCTTGAAGGGTGCTAGGGGGGTAACTAAATATTTTAAATAGTTACTCGTATTATGTTACCCCTCTAATAAAAGAGCTTGGTGAGATTAGAAAATTAAGATAAAGAACAGTGAAATCAAAACAAGCAAAACAAAATTGAAGCCAAGTAAATGAAATGGCTGAAAAATAACTTGCACCCCTTTCTAACTTGTTTAGTACTGAGAAAATGTTATTTCAATTTGTAGCAGCCTTCTTGAGTATGATGTGCTACATTAATGAAATCGTTTTAAAATGTTCCCCTCAGAAGGGGTACTGGGGGGTGGGGGGCAACTCAAAATGATGAAATATCAACTTCTACCGTTTGACCCCTCTAATAAAAGAGCTTGGTGGAATGAGAAAGTTAACATAAAGAAAAGTGAAATCGGACCACCTAACATAAAATGGCGGCTCTAAATGAACCCTCCGTGACTTTTTTTATATAAAAAACGTTTAATTTATGTCTGAGGCAATGTTTGTAGATATATTGTGACCAAAGCCAATTTACTCAATAATTATGCAATTCAAGTTTTTTTGAGAGGGTGGGGTAGGGGCATCCCATGGCTAAAGTTCTATAAACATTATTATGCAATAGCTTGTTTTAAAGGTCTAGGTTATACTTAAAAAAAAACGCTCACTAAAACTGTTTGATGCCTTTAGACAACTTAAAGAGTAAGTAGTTAAAATATGTTCTCTTAAAGTAAAAATGGATTAAAAATAATCATATTAAAATAGCAAATTACAGGACTTAGAAAAATTTATTGAATTATTTTTATTAGACCAAATGGAAGGTGTTGGTAGAACAAACAAATCGCAATTGATTGGAAATAATGTTTTCAATGAATTTATTACCTTAAATAAAAATATACTCCCCCCAATTCCCAGCCCCCCTTCAGGGAGAAACATTTTAAAATGCTTTCATTAATTAATGTATCCTGTCATACCCAAGAAGCTAGCATAAACTAAAATAATATATGTTCAGTATTAAAAAAGTTAGAGGGGTGCAAGTTTATTTTCAGCCATTTCATGTACTTGGCCGCCATTATGTTTTGGGTGGTCCGATTTCCACTGTTCTTCATGTTAATTTTCTCATCTTGCCAAGCTATGTTATTATAGGGGGCCCACAAGATAGGGGTTGTTATTTAAAAAAGTTCAGGTCCCCCCCCATCCCCCAGACCCTTCAGGGAAACAATTTTAAAATGTTTTCATTCGTGTAGCCATTCATACTCAAGAAGGTTGATACATATTGAAATAAAATATTTTCAGTAATAAAAAAGTTTGAAGTAGGTGTAAGTTACTTTTCAGCCATTTAATTTACTTGGCCATCATTTTGTTTTCAGTGCCTCCCGATTTCACTTTTCTTTATTTAAAATTTCTCGTCTGATAAATCTCTTTTATTAGAAGGGTCACATGGTAGGGGTTGCTATTTAAAAATGTTGAGCTGCCCCCACCCCACAGCCCCCTTCAGCGGGAACATTTTTAAAATGCTTTAATGTAGCTCATCATACTCAAAAAGGTTGCCGTAAACTGAAATAAAATATTTTTAGTATTTAAAAAGTTAGAGGGTGGTGCAAGTTACTTTTCAGCCACCCTGTATATCTTGTAATAAACACTCACAGAAGGTGAGGTCGTAGTCAGCTGTGACGGTCTGGATGTAGTTGCCGTCAGTACTCCAGTCTAGCTGAGTCAAGGGTTGTGACCCCCTGATCTTATTACTCTTCTTGTACGTGTATCCATCCCTGCTAACACGGAACAGGTAGACACTGCCGTTCTGTGAGCCGATGGCCACCATGTCCCCACCTACACATGGTCCATCATTGTTATAACTAGACAAGGAATAAACTGTAGTAATACATGACAAATTAGTTACGAAACATTATCAATATGCAGGGTGTCCTTAACATTATAAACTTATGAAAATGGTCTTTTGAGTCAAAATGGGACATGTTTCGTTTAAACCTGGATAAATCTTGGAACGCTTTGTTTTTGGATTTTTGTTTGTGTTTCCTAAAGAAAATTACAAAAACATTGCTCAATTTAGTTTGGATTCAGGTTCATAATTTGAAAATTTTATAGAGTTAAAAACTACATTTACAAGTTGACAGGATTTACAAGTTAATGCTTATAAACCAGCAACACTTTATATCTTGGAACTAAACTAATAAAAATTGTGAAGTCATACAACAAATTTACAAAACACAAACAAATGCAATAACAAATCTAACAAGACACACAAACTCATAAATAATGGAGAGGAACATAATTAAGTTATCCTTCGTTTCTGTTATTGCACTGTTTTTTGCAATTGCTGTATGTGTTTGCTTAATTGCATTTGTTTGTTGAAAAAATAAATGACCTGTTAGATTTTCTATTATATAGTAAGTTTTTTATATTTTGCAAAGTTTGAATGCATCTTAGAAATCCATTATTCCCTCAATTTTGGGAATGTAGTGCAATGAGAACCTTCTTCATCAACAAGTATTCAAGATTGAGAATAATGTCCAAAGATCCAATTAAGAGTTGCCTAATAAATAGAGAAAAAGAGGAAATATTACTTTCTAATTTATGATTTTGTTGATAATTCGTAAATATTATACGTTAAAATAGTTTTGATGACTGGAATGTCAGTAATTTCTTTTTTACTAAAAATTATACCATGTTTTTCATCTAGTGTTAAATATTTTGAATATTTATATCAGAATGTTATTTTATATCTCTCAGTTTAGTAATAATGTTTTTAATTCGTATTTTTAATATTTTGTAATATTTCATAAATTGGTACTGTTACCTTATTCTCAGAATGTTTTAAAACTATTCCAGTGTTATCGCAATTGAACAAGATTTCACTGTTAGGGGTGGACTGGAACACTAAAAAGATCCAGGTTAAACATTTTTAAAATTAAAATTAGTAGGTTCACACTTGTTTATAGTAAATTTTGAAATATAATTTAATTAAAGTAGTTTAAAGAGTCTTTCATAGTCACATACTACACATGAAAAAAAGCAAGAGGGTACCTGGGTTATAACCAAGGCAGCTGAGGGGAGATCCACAGACCCTAACGGTGGTGACAACAGCACCGGTCTCGGCGTTGAGCACCACTAGATGTCCTTCTGTCGACCCGGCTGCCAGCGCCACGCCGAACGGATGGAAGCTCAGTGATACACACTCGTACGCTACCTGTTGTATCACAGAAGGAACTCAGTCAGTAAACACAAACCTAACAGTGGTGAGGACAGAACCAGTCTCAGTGTTCAGCTGCACCAGATGTCCTTTCCGTTGACCCGACTGCCAGCGCCATGCCGAACGGATGGAAGGAAGCTCAGTGATACACACTCGTACGCTACCTGTTGTATCACAGAAGGAACTCAATCAGTTAACACAACCTAACAGTGGTGAGGACAGAACCAGTCTCAGTGTTCAGCTGCACCAGATTTCCTTCCGTTGACCCGACTGCCAGCGCCATGCCGAACGGATGGAAGGAAGCTCAGTGATACACACTCGTACTCTACCTGTTGTATCACAGAAGGAACTCAATCAGTTAACACAACCTAACAGTGGTGAGGACAGAACCAGTCTCAGTGTTCAGCTCCACTAGATGCCCTTCCGTCGACCCAGCTGCCAGCGCCACGCCGAACGGATGGAAGGAAGCTCAGTGATACACACTCGTACGCTACCTGTTGTATCACAGAAGGAACTCAGTCAGTAAACACAACCTAACAGTGGTGAGGACAGAACCAGTCTCAGTGTTCAGCTGCACCAGATTTCCTTCCGTTGACCCGACTGCCAGCGCCACGCCGAACGGATGGAAGCTCAGTGACACTAGTATGCCACCTGTTGTGTCACGGAGGAAACTAAGTTAGTAAAGATACCCTAACGGTGGTGACGACAGCATGAGTCTTGGCGTTGAGCCCCACTATGTCTGTCTGTCATAAGAGATACACACTCATATGCTGTCTATTATGTACATGTACACAATTATTTCAGTATGGGTGATATAAACACTTCATAAACGAACGAACTTCCTGATTCCATTCTAAGGTTCGATGAAAAAAATTGAATGAGGTTTTACTTTATTAAAGAATAATTTGGAGATTTCTTGAATTCAATCAGCCAATATTAATTTTCTTTAAAATTATTATTAAAATATATAAGAAGTCCATGTCGAACCTGTGAAGTCCAGACCAGCTTGTGTTTGCGCCAAAGTGCGATGTTCTTGTCGTGTCCTGCCGTGGCGAACAGCTCGTCATCTGGGTGGACGGCTAGACCCCAGAGTTGACGGCCGTGTCCGAACACCACCTGGTGGAGCACAACAGGTAGTTAGATAAAAACCATAACAGATCTTAGTCTGGTAGCCTTTGATTAGCGATTGATTAACGTTAAAGCAGTTCACTTTAGCTTAAGTTAACTATTATGTTTAACGTAGCGAGTCTGCATGTAAATGTTTCTTTGTTTTTAGAGAAGTAATAAACCATTCTTAAGAATATTATTTTTAGCATTTTTCGTTAGGAGTACAAGTAGAGTAAACGTGGGGGTTTGAGGCTCACCTTCGGGCATCTTCGGCTCTCGGATTCAAGATGGCGACCACCTTCGGGCATCTTCGGGTCACGTGACCCAGTCCTACCAACCCCGTGGGAATTTTCCCTCCCAAAATTTCCCTCCAGATTCCTAAATTTCCCTCCAAATTCCCACATCATACTATATAAAATACACTCTTAACCTAACTTTTTCCGTGTTATACTATATAAAATTCACTGTTAACCTTGTTATACTATATAAAATACACTCCTAACTTTTTCCGTGTTATACTATATAAAATTCAAAAAAGATGGCGGTCTTTACACTATATAAAATGCTTTTGGGTATTCCTCTGTGGCTACCTTCGTACATGCCGTCTGCTGGTCGAGCGCGCATGCGCGAGGACTTGTGCTCGGTGGACAAGCGCGTTACGTCACCACTCATACAGCGGCTGCGAAACTCGGGTATAGGACTCCGGGCGCCAGGCTGGTTTTCCCGACGCGACACTCAAGGTCGGGCATGCGTGGGAACTACCAACAGCTGTGCGCGGGATGACGTAATCGGAGTTTCAAGTCTGGACAGGCGCGTGATCCAAATGCTACGTTCCGATTGGTTGACCTTCCCCCCTCCCCTACCTCCCCTCCCCCTCCCCTCCCCTCCCATCCCTACTTCACTGAACAACACAATCAATCTTTCTCACTTCTGCTCTTACGCTCGTACTGATCAGACGTGTCTTCACTTTGCTCCTACTTGCAATCGATATCAGTAATAATACTCGATATTAAATACAATTATTCTCATCATAAATACTTTAACTTTATTCTTGTAATTTATATTTTGGACACCGTTCTCTGTACGGTATTTCAAAGTAAAAATCAATATTTTGAATATCCTTGCTTTTTTACTTTAATTTAATAATCAATTTCATTGTATCCTAACCATGGAATCCTTTGCCATTAACGATAACCTAGTCACCATTTCCCGTCAATTTGATACTTCCGGTTCCGATCTCCTTAACGTACTTACTGAACATAAAAATAAAATTATGTCCGAAATAAATAAACACCTAAACAGGCTCGGGGGAGTAAAATGGTACATCGCGGTTCAAATTAAATTCACAAAAATTGTTAACAACGAAGAAATGACTACAACTCCCTTCTTTCACGGTAAAACTCGTCCTTTGCTACCTTCCGACTCTCTAGATACTCAATACTCTGAAGCTACAGACAAAATTTTAGAAAGCGTAGCTAAGTGGGTTAGCCAGGGTAGTGGGTGGGTACTTGAAAACGTTTTACGTCTAGATTTGTTCATTGTTAAATTTCAACCTTTGTTCGCTTCTTCTTACATACCCACCCCGAAAAAAATTAACCATTCCAAACAGGGAATTGTAAATATTAAAAATAACGATCAAAAATGTTTCCTGTACTCTGTACTTGCCCATCTGTACCCTGACCGAAATAGACGAGTAAGTTATTATAAATCTTTAGAATGTAATATAAACATGTCTGGGATTAGCTATCCTGTCAAAATTACCGATTTAGATAACTTTGAAAAACTGAACCCCGCTTTATCCGTAAATGTCTTTGGATTTGAAAAAGACGAAATTTATCCTTTACGTATAACCAAAGAAAAATTTAGAGTTCACCACGTAAACTTGCTACTACTGACTACTGACACTACCTCCCACTACTGTCTGATTACCGACTTGTCCCGACTTTTAGCTCACTTAACTAAACACCGTTCAGCTATGTTCTACTGTGACTACTGCCTACACAGATTTTCTTCCCAACTACAACTTACTAACCACTTACCTTTGTGTTCACCACACGGTGCACAAAAGACCAGACTTCCTACTGATGACGAAAAATACATGTCCTTTACAAACTATACACTTACTCATAAAGTCCCCTTCACTATTTACTGCGACTTCGAGTCCTTTGTCGTTCCAATCGACACAGCACTGAATGACCCTACTACTTCACACACTACAAACACTGCCCACCACGTCCCCTCTGGTTTTTGTTACGTAATTATTGACAGTGATGGCAAAATCGTAAAACAACCCAAAGTCTATAGCGGCCCCGACGTTGTAGATACTTTTCTAAATTGTTTGATTGCAGAGTCTAAAGAGCTCTTACCAATTATTCATAAAAACATTCCTATTAATATGTCTCCGCAAGACAAAATTGTTTTCAAAAATGCTACTAACTGTCACCTTTGTCAAAAACCTTTACACGGAGACAAAGTAGCCAACCATAATCATTTAACGGGTGAGTTCTTGGGACCCGCCCACAATTCATGTAACTTAAACTACCAAGTACCTAAACACATTCCAGTCTTTTTCCATAACCTCAGAGGTTATGACTGCCACCACTTGATCCAAGGGCTAGGCAAATTCAAAAAAGAAAAACTGTCATGTATCGCTACAACTAGTGAGCGGTACATTTCAGTCACCCTTGAGTCACTTCGTTTCCTGGATTCTTTACAGTTCCTAAACGCCTCTTTGGACACACTCGTGTCCAACTTAGTTACCGATGGGGCTTCCAAATTCCAAATTTTAGGGCAGTGTATGACGAATACTGAACTACTTCTACGCAAAGGCGTCTTTCCCTACTCTTACATGACGGACGAGTCTAAATTCAATGACACTGAACTTCCTCCCAAGGAGGCGTTTTACAATGACTTGACACAGACTGAAATTACTGATGAAGACTATGTACACGCACAGACTGTGTGGTCAACCTTTGGTATGACCACTATGAAAGAGTACCACGACTTGTACTTACTCACAGACGTACTGTTATTGGCTGACGTTTTTGAAAACTTTAGGACGACCAGTATGACGTACTACGACATTGACCCGTGTAACGTCTACTCTGCCCCCGGACTGGCATGGAATTCCATGCTTAAGATGACAGACATACGTCTCGAACTACTTACAGACATTGACCAACACCTCTTTGTCGAGTCTGGGATCCGGGGCGGTGTCTCCATGATACCTAACCGGTACGCCCAGGCCAACAATCCCTACTTACCCAACTTCGACTCATCAAAACCCACCAACTACCTCCTGTACCTCGACTGTAACAACTTGTACGGGACCAGTATGTCCGATAGACTCCCAGAGTCTGGCTTTAAATGGATCGACCCACAAACCACTGACTTTACAAAAGTACCCGACGACTCCGACACTGGTTACATTTTAGAAGTGGACCAATACACCAGCACACTTTGTATGTCAATCCTGTCACTCGCTGCACTCGTGTCACCTTGGCCTTCGGCCTCAGTTTGTGACTCAAAGTTACGAACGGCATTTAAAATTAACAGAATAGGTATTTAGTTTTATTTGTGTTTTGTATTATATCTAAAAGTCAAACTGTGTATAATCCACTCTTAAAATTAGCAATGTTTACACCAGAAAAACATAAACAGCTGGATCTCATAGTGGGTGACGCTCAAGCTATTTTGTTCATTTCTGATATTTTGCCTACTGTTCTTGGCTATTAAGTTTTTAAATGAACCAAACTTTAAAACATACTACAGATTTCTTACAGAATTAAATATATAGATTGATTTATTTTACCATCTGAAATCTTAGTTAGATAGTAATCTAGGCTTGATATCGATTTGTAAAAAAAAAGATTAATATTTATGTTTTAATAACATGTACTATAATTTACCTTGTTATACTATTACTTTGTATTACTAAAACAATAATTCAAAGTTTCATCAGAATTATTTTTAAGGATGGCTCAATTAATACTTCGACTTAGTAAACACAAGCAATAAATCTAAAACTTCCGTAGAATGAGAACTGAATAAAATTTACACTGGTAATTTAACACTTGTTATTAGAAAATTGAATTATTTAAATTTATTTTGTAACGTAAATAATTATTTCATGTCTACATTAGTCTTTTTCATTACTTACATTTTAACTGTCTGAATATATGAATGAATATATATAACTTACTATTTTTACTTTTTAAATTAATGTTAGATTAGACGTACGTAAAATAATTGATTAGTAAATGTTACCACTGTCAGATTCGTGCCATGAGTGTTAAAAAATGTATATACTAAAGGAAAAATAAAACTTACTTCCATTAAAAAGTATTAATTTAAAGTAGTGCTTTTATTGTGTTTAATGTATATGGTCAGTTGATTTACTGGCTGTTTAATTCATTAATTAATAGGTGGAGTCATCGTGAACGAAGCAACCGATGTACGTTGAAAATGTAACGGCACTGGCAGGCAAAATGGGTACAGAAGTGTTCTGCAAAACTTGCATCGTGGTAATGAAGGCGCTTTAAAGTCGCAACTAAGATATGGGACAATAACAGTGTTTTTATAAACAGCTGCTGCGTACTGTAACCTATGTATTGTGTTATATCAATAAGGCATTTATGTATCTACTAAACGTAATTTATGAACGTACTGATCGCTCTGATGCAACTAACATTCTGAGTTCACTCACTTATCACTTATCGAACATTAAATACGTACATCTCTACAAAGGCCGTTGTCTTTAGCTGTGGAGTTAGTCCGATATAGTATACCCAAACTCGTTGAAAGACTCGTGCTCTATCTCTCTAATCACATCTAAACCACATAATCTGATATGACTCACAGGTTAAATATTTATTTTTCATAGAAATGTTGTTTTCATTAAAAATAAAATGGTTGTTTTTAAATGGTATTTAGATTAGTTAAAAAACAAGTAAATTTAATTTTTTTATAGGATCAATACAACCCGTAATAAAATGATGAAAGTTCAAGAACGATTTAAAATTTTATTAAATTTATGTTACACAATTTTCCAATTGGTCCCAAATTCCTACTTTTATGATCAGTGGAACTAAAGCTTTCCAGCAGAATTTATAAATTTTATATATTTTACAAACATTTATTCTCGGAAATACAAATAAAAAAGAGACTGCTTCTGTTTATTTTCCATTTCACCCCAAAACTTTTAGGGGCAAAAAAAGAATGGCACTTGTACAGATTTTCACATATTCGTAGTAAATATTATGCAACCACTTTATTTTAATGTTAAAAGATAAGGAAAATTAACTTTGGTATTTTTAACTACTAAACAAAGTCTAATATGGATTAATCAGAAAATAAGGTGTATAAAACAATTCACTAAAGAACATGTAATGGGTGTAGTGACAAGATGGAGACAAACGAGGAGGAAGTAGTTTATTGACATGCATATGTTTACAGCGTAAAGGCACAGATTAACAACTACACTGTACAGGAGGTCGGAGGTAGCTTCAAGTGTACAAGTGGTAGGGAAGTAATATATTTCACATTTTAGTATCAGGGAACGGCTAATTTAATTTCTGTAAACATTGGACCATGATTGAAAAATATATATTAGAAAAATAACAAAATAAATATACCTCAAAAGGTTTTTTTATTTTTATTATTTTTTTTGTTGGCTCGGAAAATGACAATAATTGTTTAATCTAATTTTAACTAGTTTCATTTATTAATAGTTTTTTAATTAGCATAATACGTGTTGGTACATATACAGTACAAGTAAATGTCACACAACACAAATTTATCACAATACAAGCACAAAATGCACAAATATATTACAATATAAGTACAAAATGCACGAATATTATGGTGATCGATTTCGGTGAACCACGCTCATCATCCTCAGACCAGAGGGATTCTTTTGTAATGCTTTGTTAATGTTAAATATTCTTTGATAATGCTCACGCTAATCTGTTGTAGAGCATCTTCTTTATTGAGAAGCATTTTCCATTGGTTCACTTTCTTTATCACAAAAGATTCATTGTGGTCCTTACAAAAACTTTCATTCTTTATGAATGAATCCCTTTGGTTAATCTTTGGTTAATCCCTCTGGTTTGAGGAAGGTGAGCGTGGTTCACCGAAATCGATCACCATAATATTTGTGCATTTTGTACTTGTATTGTAATAAATTTGTGTTGTGTGACATTTACTTGTACTGTTTTATTGTGTAATTTGAATATTTGTTTTATTTAACATCTTAGCTTAGTGTTTTTTTTTACAAAAGCAGTGTGTAATGTGTGTTTTATTTTTCAATGATTTTCATTTAAATTGAGAAGCATTTTTACATTTAAAGAACAATAACATGCCTTTGTAAAAGTGTGAATTAATTTGTTGCTTACAAATAACTTTTGACACAATAAAATCGACTTTAGTAACATTAAAGTAGACGATAAGATTGTGTTTATTGTTTTTATACACACATTATATAGAATGTCTCAATGTGAATCTCAAATATATTCGAATGAAAAGGAGAACAAGCGAGATAAAATAATCTAGTGTGGATTTGTAGAAAATACTTTTTACAAGAAATTGAAGTAGTAGGAACGATCATGCAGAAGTATTAGATTTCTCTATAGTAAGAAATGTATAAAGGGTTATATACAATTGATTGGTCTGTGACTATTATTTATTAACAATAATGTTAAAACATTTAACCACAAACATATTCTATGTTTTTTGAGTATGTGAGTAGTAAAAATGCTCCAATTTGAAATAAAAATAATTACTTGGGAAAATGTTTCAATTTTGTTTCATGTTTGGTATTGTGAAATACATTATGCATGTATTTATGTTGTAGAATATATTCAAAGTAAATGCTAATTTATGATCCATGTTGCATTTTAATAGTTTTTTTAATTAGCATTATACGTGTTGGTACATATAAAGTACTAGTAAACGTCACACAACACAAATATATTAAAATACAAGCTCAACATGCAAACATATACTACAATGATATTCTTTATGAATTGCTAAACTTTACTGTAATATATTTGTGCATTTTGTTCTTGTATTTTAATACATTTGTGCATTTTGTTCTTATATTGCAATATATTTGTGTTGTGAGACGTACACTTGTACTGCATTTTAAATTCAATAGTTATTTTTTGTTAAAAATGAATTATACATTTTTACTAACGTTTTATGTATATTCATAATCGTGCTTATTAGTTTTTAAAATACACTTTAAAACTTGTAGAGATAAAAAGACATCGCAGACAAATTAAAAACAAATTTGTTAGGCTCTCATTTTTCATATGTATGCACAGACTAAAAAAACATATTAATATCAACATTTAGAAGCATATTTAAAACTCTCACATACCCATTTTTACAACTACTTAAAATATTATATATGTATTCAAAATATGTAAATATGCCTAGTTCTAACGTTATTTGCAGATATTACAAACCTTACATATCAACAATGTCTAGTGGCAGTATGTTGCAAATATAAAATATAATCTATCGCCCTTTATAAGCAGACACCAATGTATCAGATATTGGCGTCTGATATCAAAGACACAACATAACAAAGAATTTGCACTATTACATGTGAATAGCTCATCTTAAAAATCAGATATTGGTGTCTGATATCAAAGACACAACACAACAAAGAATTTGCACTATTACATGTGAATAGCTCATTTTAAAAATCAGATATTGGTGTCTGATATCAAAGACACAACACAACAAAGAATTTGCACTATTACATGTGAATATCTCATTTTAAATCAAACTTTATTATATAAATTTAATTATCAGTTCAAAAACTATAGGATTGTAATTACATATAATAAAATTTAAAAAGTCGATGTCTTCTCTAAATCTATTCAAATAGTTTATCACTGCAAATACTAAAATAAATTTATAATCAAGTAATATACGAAGCCTTCTTGGGAGCACATATGCATTAATACATCACATAACATACGTGATAAAAGAATATTTAACAGAAATATATAAAAAAACACGTTTTAAGTACCAAAAAGTATTAAAAATGCTAATTAACTCTGATTAATTTAATTGACTTCTTTGTTTATCATTTTATGTATTAAAAACCAAACTATGTGACAATAAATGTTTAGTACCCATTTTAACAACAATAGTATAAAAGGTTAACAGTATCTAACAAAATGTAACAAAACATCATCGAATAAACTTACGACTATCCAACAAGCTTACCACATACCAACAATATCACAGAAACACTCAACTATAAAGGAAAATAACACGTGACTTTTCCAATTCATAATATAGTTAAATTTTAATGTTATTAAGATAAAACACAAGGTAATATAGTAAAAATATGAAAATGTTTCAGTTTTTAACACTTTAAGATATGTAATAAACATAAAATATCAGAAATTTAGAAATCAGCCTCACTTATTTATTATATTTACCTTTTCAAAACAACTTCTCTTCCAACTATATACATTTATACTATATATAATTATAACTATGCTAGAGGTAAGAAAATGACTATGAAGTATATTAAAACCTAGCTAAAACAAAAATAAGGAGTTGTTATACTAAGGAAGATGTATAAAATAATATATTTATTTGCTAAAAATTGCCTCTTTTACTGACTGTATAAAAATACACTAAATAAAAGTAATATTAGCTATCGACTGTTATTATTATTATTTTTTTATTTTTATTTTAACCACATGTCTAAAATTTAATTAATCGATTACTTCTCCTTAAATAATCTAGATATTAACTTGTCAAGATTTCCAAGTATAGTCTTCTCCTTACTTAGTTATATTTGATGCGTTTTTCGTAACATTTAAAGTTGCACTACGTTATAGTCTTTTCCTTGCCCACTTCAGTAGTCTGTGACTTCTGAGTCCTCCTGTTGCCCACTTTAGTCGTCTATGACTTTCCACAACATGAGTCCTCCTGTTGCCCACTTTAGTCGTCTATGACTTTCCACAACATGAGTCCTCCTGTTGCCCACTTTAGTCGTCTATGACTCCACAACATGAGTCCTTCTGTTGCCCACTTTAGTCGTCTATGACTTCCCACAACAAGAGTCCTGCGTCAGTCCCACCCACTGTCACAACGTTCCGGTCGTTGAACAGGAACCTTGCCGCAGCGATCGCCAGGCTGTATACCTTTTCCTCGTTGTACTCTGCCTTTGGACTTAAACATGGGTACCTGAGGAAACAAAACACAATATCAGATAACACTACGCATTTCACACAAATTAACGGGAACAAAATATGTCCTATGACCGATCAAAAAGTAAATGTGTTTATTCCTTTTTGTACATTCATAACAATTGAAGATTTTTTTTGTAAAAATCCGGTCACTGTATATATTTATTAAAGTAATATCATGACAGTGTTATATATTTGAACAATTATTTCTCTTTCCAGAATTATTTTGATATTCCAACGTGTTATTTAAAATATTATGATCAACAGTTAAATTTTGCTCGAAATTAAAATAAGGTATTTATTTTGTGATTGATAGAAAATAGTAAATTTAATATAAAATTATTTTTTCATTTAATTAATATGTCCAAGGCTGCATTATTATGCACAAAATATTAACGTCTGGACTGTGAGATAAAAATCTATTTTTATTTTTTAAAAGCAATGAAATATTGATGTACATTCATAATTGGAAAAAGTTTAGATAATAACTCTGTTAACATAAGTTTTAAAGTTAAAATGATTATACTTTGATGTATGGTAATTAGATAAAGTATGTGTCTGTAACTGGATTAATTCCTTATGATTATTCACATGATTGGACATGAAAGCTTTCTACAGTTGTCTGTATTGTTATATAGTATATACATCACACTATGTACTTATGACTCTTGAAGGGTCTTATAAGTATAATAATTGATCATGAATGCCCTCACTTATCAACGTTCACATAGTTCCAATGTAGGAATAAATTTTTAACACATCAAAGTAGGGGAAAATACATAGCTTATTCAGCCTAATTGATTCTATATTTTATGTATATAAACATAATAAATTCCTCTGATTATACAAAATAGCCTTAAGCTATGACGACTACTACACACTGACGTTTTATCAAGTGTCCAACCCACCCCCTCCACACGTACTGACCTGAACAGCCTGAGGTATCCTTCAGCGTCTCCGGTCACCAGAAGGTCGTGTGCAGCAGATCTGTTGACCGTTGTGACCATGGACGTCATAGGGTAGTAGCGGTTGTTCCACACACCTGAACAGGGCCAAACACAAAATATGATTTATATTTGAAAGTACGCATGTTTGAGATAGAAAAATGTTGTGCGTTTCATTTTTCATTATTATAAAGTCGTTAGATATTGAGTAGATGTAGAAATCGCAGAACTTTTAATGTATTGATTTTCCTATTCATATATATATATATATATATATATATATATATATATATATATATATATATATATATATATATATGTATATATATCCCTTAAAATCCTGTAGAGACCCGAAAAAAAACTGGGTAAAAAACACTACTTTTATATATCTAATGCCAAGAAAGTCATGTCGTTTGATTGGAATAACTGCAACAGCAACTGTTGAGATATTTTTGGTTAGTTACTATTTTACAGATAACGATATATATTTTTCGTGTTTATTATATATATATATATATTATATATATATATATATATATATATATATATATATATATATAGTGTCTCACGTAAGGTGTCTCAAACGCATTGTGGGCGAACCATTTGACCAAGAACATTGCTGTAAAGTTTATCCCCCAAAACCATATGCGTAGAATCAAATAAAAATATTTTCATTATTGTTAGACTTCAGCATTGTAGTCCAGGGTTCGAATCTTAAAATATTTTGATGCAAACATATAGCATGTCACATATCATATTAAAGGTATTAAGCCCTGAGTATTTTGGTGTGATCAGATTTGAGTTTTACTTATCCGTTTCAAAATTCCGGCCAAAAGTATGTAAAAATACCAAATTTTTGTTTTTATCACTAAATGCTCAGCTTAATCTTAATATGATATCCAAAAATAGTTCTGAATGATTCTTTAAAATTATATCCAATATGGCTCATTTTTACAGTACTATATCCATTTTTTTTTATTTTTGGCAATTTTGAAAACCCCAAAAGTCAAAAATCGTAAATAGGAGGACCAGGCTAGTTTCATACCAAATGGAAGACCATAAAAAGCCGAAAAACTTTTATATTTAATCAATATGTCTATCTTGAATAATAACAAAATTGTGGTTAAAACCCCTTAAATTTGTTGTTACGGCCTGGTCTAACTAAGCAAGCTGATTCATTTGTTCAAAATTATGTTCAAAATTAACAGAAAAAATGTATACTGTAGATATTGGGAAGCCAGGTCACTAATGAGTTAATGACGTTTTGTCAAGTACATTACTGTTTATTATAAAAAAGTTCAATGTATTTATTAAATTAAAACATAGTAAAAATAGTCAATGGAAAATAAATAAAGAACAATTAATTTAATACCAGCCAAAATCAGAATTGTGATCTCGACACATATTTTACAAATCAAGTGGAATGGTAATAAAGCATATTTATAATTTGATACGTTACACTAACTTATGCCTTTTAAGTTTTCACTCATTTGTTTTCATGTGTGAATTTAACAAACTAAAACACACTTTTACCAAAAAATCAAGTGAGCCTGTATTAATATTAATTCTGTTCAATGTAAGTAATATTTACCTGCTACCAAGAAGCCCACGGTGGCGTTGTGAGTGTGCCACTTGACGTCTTTCATGACAACCGCGCTCTTCTCCACAGCCAAGTTCTTTATGTCCCCTGAAAATATTAACATAACACTTATTTATTAATATGAAATGTGCTTGCATTTTGGTTGTGATAAAGAAAAAACTATTAAAAACAAAATTTTATTACGATTGGCTCAGAAATTGCTAGAACCTCTGCTATTAAAGGGTTTCAATATCGTTGTATGTTTGAACTTCTAACCATATTTGTGAATCTATGTGATCCAATCTTTGTATGGACTCCTCAAAATCACATGACTGATATAGTTTCAATCTGCATATATATTTCCAGTAGTTATATCTGCCTATGCCAGTTCGGAAGCGATCTAAAGTGCTCATTTCTACTCATCCTATTAACACTTTTAATTAACAGTAGAGTATACAAGTGAATGACTATATATAAAATACAGATTTTTATTGAAGCCATAGAATGGCAAGTCAATAATGGTTAGGAAGTTAAACCTTGGGCACCTTACTTGATACCCTTTCTGTTGCTATATATAGTATATATAGGACAATATACAGGGTGGCTGAAAACTTTTCTAATACTAAAAATATTGTGTTTCAGTTTGCGGCAACCTTCTTGGTATGATGGGATATATTAATGACATCATTTTTAATTATCCCCCCCCTTGAAGGGTGCTAGGGGGGGTAACTAAATATTTTAAATAGTTACTCGTATTGTGTTACCCCTCTAATAAAAGAGCTTGGTGAGATTAGAAAATTAAGATAAAGAACAGTGAAATCAAAACACGCAAAACAAAATTGAAGCCAAGTAAATGAAATGGCTGAAAAATAACTTGCACCCCTTTCTAACTTGTTTAGTACTGAGAAAATGTTATTTCAATTTGTAGCAGCCTTCTTGAGTATGATGTGCTACATTAATGAAATCATTTTAAAATGTTCCCCTCAGAAGGGGTACTGGGGGGTGGGGGGCAACTCAAAATGATGAAATATCAACTTCTACCGTTTGACCCCTCTAATAAAAGAGCTTGGTGGAATGAGAAAGTTAACATAAAGAAAAGTGAAATCGGACCACCTAACATAAAATGGCGGCTCTAAATGAACCCTCCGTGACTTTTTTTATATAAAAAACGTTTAATTTATGTCTGAGGCAATGTTTGTAGATATATTGTGACCAAAGCCAAATTTACTCAATAATTATGCAATTCAAGTTTTTTTGAGAGGGTGGGGTAGGGGCATCCCATGGCTAAAGTTCTATAAACATTATTATGCAATAGCTTGTTTTAAAGGTCTAGGTTATACTTAAAAAAAAAACGCTCACTAAAACTGTTTGGATGCCTTTAGACAACTTAAAGAGTAAGTAGTTAAAATATGTTCTCTTAAAGTAAAAATGGATTAAAAATAATCATATTAAAATAGCAAATTACAGGACTTAGAAAAATTTATTGAATTATTTTTATTAGACCAAATGGAAGGTGTTGGTAGAACAAACAAATCGCAATTGATTGGAAATAATGTTTTCAATGAATTTATTACCTTAAATAAAATATACTCCCCCCAATTCCCAGCCCCCCTTCAGGGAGAAACATTTTAAAATGCTTTCATTAATTAATGTATCCTGTCATACCCAAGAAGCTAGCATAAACTAAAATAATATATGTTCAGTATTAAAAAAGTTAGAGGGGTGCAAGTTTATTTTCAGCCATTTCATGTACTTGGCCGCCATTATGTTTTGGGTGGTCCGATTTCACTGTTCTTCATGTTAATTTTCTCATCTTGCCAAGCTATGTTATTATAGGGGGCCACAAGATAGGGGTTGTTATTTAAAAAAGTTCAGGTCCCCCCCCCATCCCCCAGACCCTTCAGGGAAACAATTTTAAAATGTTTTCATTCGTGTAGCCATTCATACTCAAGAAGGTTGATACATATTGAAATAAAATATTTTCAGTAATAAAAAAGTTTGAAGTAGGTGTAAGTTACTTTTCAGCCATTTAATTTACTTGGCCATCATTTTGTTTTCAGTGCTCCGATTTCACTTTTCTTTATTTAAAATTTCTCGTCTGATAAATCTCTTTTATTAGAAGGGTCACATGGTAGGGGTTGCTATTTAAAAATGTTGAGCTGCCCCCACCCCACAGCCCCCTTCAGCGGGAACATTTTAAAATGCTTTAATGTAGCTCATCATACTCAAAAAGGTTGCCGTAAACTGAAATAAAATATTTTTAGTATTTAAAAAGTTAGAGGGTGGTGCAAGTTACTTTTCAGCCACCCTGTATATCTTGTAATAAACACTCACAGAAGGTGAGGTCGTAGTCAGCTGTGACGGTCTGGATGTAGTTGCCGTCAGTACTCCAGTCTAGCTGAGTCAAGGGTTGTGACCCCCTGATCTTATTACTCTTCTTGTACGTGTATCCATCCCTGCTAACACGGAACAGGTAGACACTGCCGTTCTGTGAGCCGATGGCCACCATGTCCCCACCTACACATGGTCCATCATTGTTATAACTAGACAAGGAATAAACTGTAGTAATACATGACAAATTAGTTACGAAACATTATCAATATGCAGGGTGTCCTTAACATTATAAACTTATGAAAATGGTCTTTTGAGTCAAAATGGGACATGTTTCGTTTAAACCTGGATAAATCTTGGAACGCTTTGTTTTTGGATTTTTGTTTGTGTTTCCTAAAGAAAATTACAAAAACATTGCTCAATTTAGTTTGGATTCAGGTTCATAATTTGAAAATTTTATAGAGTTAAAAACTACATTTACAAGTTGACAGGATTTACAAGTTAATGCTTATAAACCAGCAACACTTTATATCTTGGAACTAAACTAATAAAAATTGTGAAGTCATACAACAAATTTACAAAACACAAACAAATGCAATAACAAATCTAACAAGACACACAAACTCATAAATAATGGAGAGGAACATAATTAAGTTATCCTTCGTTTCTGTTATTGCACTGTTTTTGCAATTGCTGTATGTGTTTGCTTAATTGCATTTGTTTGTTGAAAAAATAAATGACCTGTTAGATTTTCTATTATATAGTAAGTTTTTTATATTTTGCAAAGTTTGAATGCATCTTAGAAATCCATTATTCCCTCAATTTTGGGAATGTAGTGCAATGAGAACCTTCTTCATCAACAAGTATTCAAGATTGAGAATAATGTCCAAAGATCCAATTAAGAGTTGCCTAATAAATAGAGAAAAAGAGGAAATATTACTTTCTAATTTATGATTTTGTTGATAATTCGTAAATATTATACGTTAAAATAGTTTTGATGACTGGAATGTCAGTAATTTCTTTTTTACTAAAAATTATACCATGTTTTTCATCTAGTGTTAAATATTTTGAATATTTATATCAGAATGTTATTTTATATCTCTCAGTTTAGTAATAATGTTTTTAATTCGTATTTTTAATATTTTGTAATATTTCATAAATTGGTACTGTTACCTTATTCTCAGAATGTTTTAAAACTATTCCAGTGTTATCGCAATTGAACAAGATTTCACTGTTAGGGGTGGACTGGAACACTAAAAAGATCCAGGTTAAACATTTTTAAAATTAAAATTAGTAGGTTCACACTTGTTTATAGTAAATTTTGAAATATAATTTAATTAAAGTAGTTTAAAGAGTCTTTCATAGTCACATACTACACATGAAAAAAAGCAAGAGGGTACCTGGGTTATAACCAAGGCAGCTGAGGGGAGATCCACAGACCCTAACGGTGGTGACAACAGCACCGGTCTCGGCGTTGAGCACCACTAGATGTCCTTCTGTCGACCCGGCTGCCAGCGCCACGCCGAACGGATGGAAGCTCAGTGATACACACTCGTACGCTACCTGTTGTATCACAGAAGGAACTCAGTCAGTAAACACAACCTAACAGTGGTGAGGACAGAACCAGTCTCAGTGTTCAGCTGCACCAGATGTCCTTCCGTTGACCCGACTGCCAGCGCCATGCCGAACGGATGGAAGGAAGCTCAGTGATACACACTCGTACGCTACCTGTTGTATCACAGAAGGAACTCAATCAGTTAACACAACCTAACAGTGGTGAGGACAGAACCAGTCTCAGTGTTCAGCTGCACCAGATTTCCTTCCGTTGACCCGACTGCCAGCGCCATGCCGAACGGATGGAAGGAAGCTCAGTGATACACACTCGTACGCTACCTGTTGTATCACAGAAGGAACTCAATCAGTTAACACAACCTAACAGTGGTGAGGACAGAACCAGTCTCAGTGTTCAGCTCCACTAGATGCCCTTCCGTCGACCCAGCTGCCAGCGCCACGCCGAACGGATGGAAGGAAGCTCAGTGATACACACTCGTACGCTACCTGTTGTATCACAGAAGGAACTCAGTCAGTAAACACAACCTAACAGTGGTGAGGACAGAACCAGTCTCAGTGTTCAGCTGCACCAGATTTCCTTCCGTTGACCCGACTGCCAGCGCCACGCCGAACGGATGGAACTCATGC